>CAUYPK010062213.1:0-66424 GCA_963574355.1 Loris lydekkerianus | reverse complement strand
GGGGCAGAAAGCAGGAAGAGGTAGGACAGGGATGGGTTTGGGTGTGGCAGAAGTGGGGTGAGGTAGGAGAGGGGTGGGGTCGGGTGTGGCGGAAGTGGGGTGAGGTAGGAGAGGGGTGTGGTCGGGTGGGGCAGAAGTGGGGTGAGGTAGGAGAGGGGTGGGGTCGGGTTGGCAGAAGTGGGGTGAGGTCGGAGAGGGGTGGGGTCGGGTGGGGCAAAAGTGGGGTGAGGTAGGAGAGGGGTGGGGTCTGGAGGGGCAGAAGTGGGGTGAGTTAGGAGAGGGGTGGGGTAGGGTTGGCAGAAGTGGGGTGAGGTAGGAGAGGGGTGGGGTCGGGTGGGGCAGAAGTGGGGTGTGGCAGAAGTGGGGTGGGGTGGGGAATGGGAGGTGTGGGTTGGGTGGAGTTGCAGGGTGTAGGCGGGGTGGGCCATCTATTGAGTTTGAGGCTGAGCCCAGGTCCTAACTGAAGTCTTCCAGGGTGAAGATTCACCAGGAGCTCACGGAGTGTGGGTTGGAGAAAGATTCTCATACCAGTAAGTAGTAAAAGTTTATTTTACCTTTTGTAAGAAAAAAAAGAGGGTGAGAAAGAAAGAGCAAGAAAAAGAGGAGTGGCTAAGGTAGGGGGGATAGAGACAGGAAGAGCCCCCGGGAGAAGCGCTCAGCCTGTTAAAGGGGAAAGCGCTTCTCTCTCTGCAGCCCTGACCACACAAGTGGCTGCTGCAGGCTCTTCAATTCTTCCCCTTTCTGGGTGAGGCTGACTTTGTCAGAGCCCTGAGAGTCTGTCCAGCCAGAGCTGAGCAGGGACCCCCATCCTCTCAGGGCTCTTCAAGGCTGAGAAAATGAATTCTTGGGGTCACAAGTCAGGCCACATGTGTTTAATTTAACGGCCAAGGAGGTGGTTGTGCTGTGAGTTTCTCTTCAAAGGGGCAGTCTTGTTTTGTGAGTTGATTCCCTCACTTTCTGTTAGGGGGTTTACTTTGCCTCTTTAGCCTCATTAGTAGTAAAGCCACCTTTCACTTTCCCAGAAGACACGTTTCCAAAAGGTGTACCCAGAATGGAAAACTGAAAATCTAACCAGTCTTTGTCTCTTCTGGAAAAGAGATGTAGGCTGATACGGTGGGAGGACCTGAGGCCAGGACCCTGGACACAGCCCTGCCCTCCTTCAATCTCTCTGGACTCCAGTCTTATCTACGAAGTGAGGGCTGTTGGTGCAAAACGTCCAAGGTGCTCTTCAGCTTTAACCCATCCTGAATCACATCTCCCACTGACTGACATGATTTCATGGAGGCCTCATCTTCCTTTCAGAGGGTCTTTAGTGGCGCAGAGCCTTCCAGTGTAGCTCAAGCCACTCTGATCTTATCAAGCAGTCTACAAACATCCTCATGGTAGGATGGTCCTCCCTGGCGGCCCTTGGGGGCAGCCCTCCAGGGAGTCTGGAAGCTCCTTACATGTTAGTGCCGACAGCACGGAATTCCCTTAGGTGTCCAGTGTGTCCCGATGCAGCAGGGCCCTGCTCACTGCTGCACGACTCCAGGCAAGGTGGGTGGATCAGCAGACCCCAGGAGGAGCCAGCAAAGGAGACCCTAACCAGGAGTGGTGGCGAAGTCTACATTTCCTGCCTCCCTGGATCTTCAGAAGAGTCTGTCCTTGTGAGAAATTGTGCAGTGGTGAACGTGACCCCATGGCCCTACATCAGAGAGAGATGGTGCCTCACCTCAGTAGCCACGTGGGCCTGCGGGAGTTCTCTGACCCCAGGGCCTGTGCTTCCCACTCAGCTGAGACGTGGCTGGCCGGAGACGTGCCACACAACTTGAAGACACCAGGGTACTGCCAGTGTCGGACAGTAGCGCACAGTCAGATTTCCCCAAATGGCACACGGGCAACAAAACGATACTTGTATCTTTATCTGTCTTGCATCTGTATTGGGGGGAACCATATTACTGATTGGCCATTAGTACATAAAAGGCAGTGAGAGATGGGAAGCATAAAATATACATGTTAAAATTTTAGGAAAAAAATGCTAGTAATCTGGTACTACACATGCTTATAGTTACAAGTGCTAGGGAAGGAACTGTCTTAGTCCTTACACATTTTGCACTGCACACAGGATATGCCTATGTCTCTGTAGCTTGCAAACACTGCTTTTGCCACCTGCTCCTCTAACAAAGGACACTGCCACATCACTGCTTGAAAAGACACATGTGAACTACTTAGTAAGTTTCATTTAACTGACTTGTTTTGGGTCTCAAAATAATTCTAAACATGTTATAAAAGCCATTCTTCAGGCCTGGAACATGGTTGTTTACAAAGTACTTTCCTTTTACGGCTGGAACCTGCAAATAACATCAGCAACTCATGCAGAGGAGGGGGAGGGGGAGAAACAGGCAAGGGGCAGAAGGAGCTTCCCGCTGTCACTGATGTGGTTTTTGTTGTTCTGTCTCGGCTTTGTTTTTCAAGATCGATGTCAGAGTGTCACTTGGCAAACACGAGGGATGTTCCTCAGCAGGGCCCCCCAGACTTAGCAAACACTCCAGAAACAGATGTCCCTGCACCAGCCGCCAATCACGTCAGGTCCTCTTGGGGGAGATTTTCTTGCCTATGTCATCTCATCCTGGGAGGTCTAAATGCAAAGGGTGTCACAGAGTGTCTCTCTCAGCACAGCAGAGCCGTAGTTCTTCATACTTATCCCAGAGAGAAGTGGGACAGGCCGACCAACAGGGCCTAGTACCCAGCAGTGACACCTGCTGGGGGGCAGAGCAGGCACCAGCACCCAGCAAGACAGGGGCAGGTGGTGTCCAGACCTATTGTCCAGACCCACCGCCCAGCACCTTCCCTGGCCTAGAAGTCAGCTGTGGGCCCCAAATCATGGGAATGGCCTTGCGGGTGGTGGTCTCTCTAGCACATGAACCCCTGGCTCAGCTCCTCACCTCGCAGTGCAGTTTCCCAGGGGGTTGGGAGAGCCTTGTACTCACAGTGGGAATAACACTTCTGGGGTATCAGGTTGGAGGACACCCAGGTTGCAGGGATTCAGAGTTCCTTTCAGAATGGCATGGGACATGGTATGTATGCTTATGACACATGCTGGAGCAATGATCACTGGAAACAACAGACGTAGTAGCTTATAACCACATTTTCAAAGAGTGTCCCTTACACTCACAGATCTAGTCTGAATGTCAGGTCTGTTTCTCTAAGAATAAGTAATCAAGTCTCACACAATTCAATGGAAACAGTGGGCCAGGAGGGAACTGGCACAGGCCCTGCCCTAGAAAGGCCGGCAGACCTCTGTGGAAACAAAGTCCTGTGATGTGCTGCATGGTACGTCTCCCTCATGGAGAAACACAGGCATCCCGGCCATCGGCTGGACAGGCAGGGCCAGCACCTGAGATACTGGCATGAAGGTGAGCTCAGCAGGCACAGGAGGCGGGGACAGGAGGGGAGAAATGAGGAGGAGATGTCACCAGGCTGAGTGCGCTGGGAATGCAGAAGGCCCGGCTGGAATTAAACAGGGGGAGCAGAATGGGGATCCTGGGAAAAAGCGAAAGGGAAGGGTGAGAGGCTTGAGCTCTGCCCACCGCCAGAGCTCAGATGGACTGGAGGGAGCTGAGGGTAGGGCGGGGAGGGTGGGGGAGAGGAGCCACAGGAGCCATCTCCTGTCCCTGTTCCTTCCACCCTGTCACTGCCACCCACACAAAACCCACCCCAGGAGACAGGAAAAGGAGAGTCCCTGAAGTAAAGAAGACAAGAAGGCAGAGTAAAGGAAGGGGAAAATCCCGAGCGGTGGATTCAAAAACCAAGGGGCAGTCCACGCATGTGCTAGCCTTACCTCACACCGTTTACGAATTTAATTCCAGAAGGCTTGTAAATGTAACCACGAAAGGTGAAGCAATAAGCTTTAAGAAGAAACTATGAGAGAACAAAAACACACTAAAATCGTGAACGGAAAAAAAATTGGGCCACATTAAAATGAAGAAATATTGTTCACCAAAAGACACCACTGAGGGAGGGAAAAGTCAGCCCACAAAGGAGAATGATATTTACAAGACATACATGTGATAAAAGACTTATATCCAGAGTGAAAAAATAATAATCCCTATGGCCAGGAGCGGTGACTCACTCCCGTAAGCCTAGCACTCCGGGAGGCTGCCGCGGGTGGATCACCTGAGCTCGCTGGTTTGAGACCAGCCGGAGGCAGAGCAAGACCCACTCTGTAAAAATAGCCAGACTTTGTAGCAGGCTCATGTAGTCCCAGCTGCTCAGGAGGCCAAGGCAAGAGAATCTCTAGATTCTCTTGCCTTGGCCTCCTCCAAACTCACCCAAGAGTTTGAGGTTGCTATGAGCTAAGACGCCACAGCACTCTACCAGGGGCAATAAAATAAGACTCTGTCTCAAAAAAGTAAAACAATAATAATCCCTACATACCAACAAGAAAAACCCAATACATCCAAATCACCCAATTTAAAGAAATAATCAAATGACTCAGGCAGGTACTACACAAGAGAGGATGACCACATGGCCAATAAACAGGTAAGAGGTGGTCAATATTCCCTCTGTCACAAGGCAACACCCCACACATGCGCCAGGACCTCAGAAGTGGCGACGGCAGCATCACCTGTGGATAGGGGTGTGTGACCCATGTTTTGACACTCCATGGAGAACGAGTTTACTCATCCCTCTGAAGCCGAGTTTGGCGGGATCTGTTGGCCCTAAAAATGTGTCTCTCTACAGCCCAGCAACCCACTTCTAAGTGTTCACCCAGTGACAATGAGTACATGTGTGTACGCAAAGATGTAAGCCCACAAGTCACCACGATAACAAAATTCATAGTTGTGGAACACCAGCAATAACCGTAAGCCCACCTGTAGTAAACGGATTAATAGTTGTGGTGTGTTTATACCAAGCAGAGCTACATGGAAGGAACTAACAAGCTTCAGTTGTACACACAGAAAGGGATAAATTGCACAAATAATGATGTGCAAAAGATGCAGACAAGAAAGTGCACACACAAGGTGGCTCCATGGACGTGTGGCTGAAAGCCAGGCTGCCCAGCAGTGGGACCATGGTCCCCTGGGAGGAGGCGAGAGGGTCTGCGGGGTGTGGCTTTCCCATCTGGACCCTGCTTACCTCAGTGTGTTCAGTTGGTGACAATTTCATGAACTATGTAACTTAGGATTTGTCCTTTTTCCTTATGTCTATTTGTGGTAGGAAGAATAATAGTCCCCCCCAAAGATACATCCACATCCTAGTTCCTGGAATCCTTTATGACCAAAGAGTGAATATTACCATTTTATGGCTAAGATGTGATGATGCTGAGGATCTTGGAAGGAAAAGCTTACCCTGAATTATCCACCGGGGCTGGAAATCTAAAATGAGAGAAACAGATACACAGTGACAGAGGCGGCCATGTGAAGATGGAGGCAGTGGTTGGAGTGATACTGCCACGACCCAGGGAACATCCAGAGCCACCAAAAGCTGGAAGTGGCAAGGAAGGACCTTCCCTAGAGCACAGAGTAAGCACCGCCCTGCTGATGCCTTAATTTCAGGTTTCTGGTCTCCAGAACTATCAGAGACTAAATTCCTGTTTTTTAAGAGACCATATTTGTGGTTATTTATTGTAGCAGCTGCAGGAACCTAATATACACCTACATCTCAACAAAATGGAGAAAACATAATAGAATCTAATTATGCCTAAGCCCCAAATAAGTCAATATAATCGAGAGGTAGCCTGAGCATGACAGTTAGTTAGCATCCCCAGGTCTGCCAGAGCTTCCCCAGGTCTAAGAGGTGCTACTGAGTAGGGGAACTCCTGGCTGCCTTGTTTCCCAGCAAAGGCCTCAGAGAGGAGCCAGTGAGGACACCAGGGCAACTAGCTGGACTTCAGGCTCCTGGGGACCCTTCTGAGATCAGCAGGCAGGAATCTAAAGTGAGCCTCAGCCCAGCTGTATAATTTTCTCCTTCAATGTTCAGATACTTAAGGTAGATGGATGAGTTTAATCAGAGCTGGGATGTTTCCAAGTGAATTATAAAAGAGAGGAAAGAGGGCAAGGGAATTGCGGGTGCTTAAAAAAAGAAAAGAAGGGATTACGTGATGAACCAGGGAATCTTAGCGAGGTAAGAAGGGACAGAAGGGTGGAGCCGAAGCTGGGTGGCAAAAGTGGGGAAAAAATGATGAATCAGAAGCTGTGATGAAGGCCAGAAAGCACAGTGAAGGGGGTCATCAGGGGACTGGGCAGGTGGTGGTAGTAGGTAGAAAGGTAAGACGGGCTTGGGGATGCCAGGAGAAGGTGGGCAAGGTGGGCTGGGGGAAAAACAGCTCGAGCTTTGAGGAGGTCACAGACAGAGACCAGGCATTTGATGGATTTTCCCTACGGGGGGGCTAGAAACGGTGACAGGAAGGAAAATGAAAGGAACACCAGCATCTGAGCACCAAAGTCCCACGAACTAAGCGGGTGAGCTTGTGGGTCAGTACAGCAGCAACAGGACATATGCTGGGGAGGACTGCGGGTTTGGAGGAGACAGGTGAGGATGCCCATGCAGGAGGCGGCAGGGCAGGGGGCTACTCCACTGGGGACCACAGGGGTGGGAGAGCGAACAGCCCCCTCTAGTGGACCTTAGGGGACAGTGGCTTCTGAGGAGGGGACTCTCACAGAAGAGGCTACAGGCCTGAGAAGTTACCACGTGATTTACACGTGTCTGTGTGTGTGCCTGTGCATGCTTGTGGATGCATGTGTCTGTGTCTGTATGCACGTCTGTGTGCATGTGTGTCTATGCATGTGTGTGCGTGTCTGTGGGCATGCATGTGTGTATGTTTACATGAGCCTGCATGTGTCTGTGTGTCTGTGAGTGCATCTGTGCCTGTGCATGCATGTCTGCATGTGTCTCTGTGTCTGTGTGCATGTGTGTCTATGCATGCATATCTGTGTATGTGTGCATATCTGTGTATGTGTGTGTGTCTTTGAGCACTTGTGCGTGTCTGTGTGCCTGCATGTGCCTGTGAGTGCGTGCATGTGTCTCTGTGTGCCCACGTGTGTCTCTGTGTGCCTGCATGTGTCTGCATGTCTATGTGTCCATGCATGTATCTCTGTGTGCCTACATGTGCACACATGTGTCTGTGCAAGGGAGAGAACAGGGACTGTGGCAACCACGTGTCAGGCTGAAGCACAATCAGGCCCTGAATAATGACATTTTGGCCAATGGTTGGCACATTTCCTACTGCGTATTCATTACTAAGTGACAGAAGACTGTATTTGTAAGTCTGGTTTTATTAATTGAAGAGTCAGTTCATCTCTTTTATTCCCTCACCAACACCCAAACACACCTACATTTTGTGTTCTGCTCCTTTGCTAATAGCTGCTGGTCTTTCCCTGTTTTTTACTTCTCACATCTGATGGTACCGCATGGCCAGCCAGGACAGCAGAGGTCAGCCCAGGCAGTTCAGCCAGGGTGCGTCCCTGATTTCCCTGGTTCACCTGCAGCCCCTGGACTGAGCCCCACAGCTCACAGCCACTTTCTCTGTTCTTGACACAGTATGGGGACATTGTCAGGGCCATTTTGGACAATGGGTAAGCGTGAACATGTGTGTTGTACACATAACAGCTTCTGAAAGGACAGCTGAGAAACTTAGCTCTAACACTGACCTCTGCAGGGGGCCAGAGAGCCAGGGGTTCAGCAACACGAATCAAAGCAGGGACTTCCATGGGCTGTTTTGGGCAGGGGAGGGGGACCAGTTGGTGATATCTGTTTGGCAATATTTATCAAAATGAAAATATATATAACTTTATTTTCAAGAAATTATCATCAGGGAATGATCAGATGTCAGCTGACAATATTGAGTAAAGATATTGGTGACATTACTTGCAACAGTCAAAAGGGAAAGACCTACAGGCCGCCCCAGGGAGTCGAGTGCGTGTGCCTCAGGTTCGCCATGGGACTCTGCCACTGAGCTTGAGTCCATCCTGTACAAGATGATAAGGAAAGGTCTGCAAAGATGTTCTAGGTGGGAAAAAATGAAACACCGAATGGTGTATAATAATATGATTCTGTTGATGTCTTCATGAACATGAACCTGGATGTATGCTTAGAGCAGGGTCTTCAACCTTTATTATCTCACAGCACACTTGAACCTGTGCTTAAACTTTCATGGCACACTTAAATTATGTGGATCAAAAATAAAAGTAAAAAAAGAATATACTTACTGTTCTTTGAACTACTTTTGAAAATAATTTAATTAACGATCTTTAAAATTTTTCTCAGCACACCTAAGATCCTCTCATGGCACGTGGCTTAGAGGAGTTCTGGCTCTCGGGAAGGATGTGCGTAGTTTATGAAAATGAAGTGTGTGATCAGGTGCTATGCCACAGAAAACAAGCTTGGGAAACAACGGCGCTGAGCCTACTGTCTCTTTTCTTGCTGTATAAAATAACATTTGTACAAACAAGAAGCTATTTACGTTTTACAGGAGCAGCGAAGAGGAACAGGCCAAGTCGATACCGTGGAGGCCTGGCTTTGGAGGCAGAGGAAGGTGGGGCGGCAGCACTCTGTGTTGAGTAAGCCCTCTGGTTGCACACCACGGACAGCTAATAAATGGTTATCAATAATAGTAATGACAGTGGCCTTCACGTGCTTCTGCAACACAGTTAGCTTCACAGTGGGGCACGTCACACATCTGAGGACTCATTCGATTTTCACTCTCATCCTAAACTTAAGCGGTCAGTCAGAACAATAGTTTACATAAAAGGCCCACCCCGTGCTTTGCTTTGTGGCTTAATTTCATAACTCAGCTGCACCCAGGCCCCAGCTGCTTGCTTTGATTGAATCAGTGGACGACTGTGTGAATGTCCCTTTGGGGACGCTCCAGGCTGCACACGTCTGCAGATTCATAAAGGCCAGGGCAGAAACTGGCTGTGCAGAGGACACCTTAAAATATGCGCCACTCCTGCTCATGTACCTGGAAAAATGAGTGTCCCTGGAGGGGAGTGGGGCGAGCACACTGTGCATCACCGAAGCAGGTGTCGCAGGACAGACCCTTCCTCATCCTCAGCCCCACTGTGGGTGGAGACTGAGAAAGCCACTCAGGGCATTTTCAAGAAGGGAAGGGGAGGCTGCAGACCCGGGGGTGGCTTGGCACCCACCCTCCTCCCCCACCTGAGAACAGGCAAGTGACGTGGGGACGGGAAGGTAAGACAAAGGGTGGCAGTACAAGAGAGGTCGTTGGCAACACAGGCACGGAAGGCCCCACCCCCCATTCATCCCCCACACAGCCAGCCAGGGGACGTGGGAGCGACTGTGCTTGTGTGGCAAAGGCTCCACACAAGGACCTTCTGGCTTAAGATGGGGGAATCCTCCTACTGTAGGACCAGGACAACACTCTTCTTGACTTGTGAGTGTGGTTGTGTGTCTTGGTCACTCCAGCATCTCTGCTCCTGACTTGGAACCACCAGATGCAGGAGCCATGGGGAGGCCAGCCAGGGAGGCCATGGCTGGGAGCCTGGGGCAGTCCAGGCACAGAGCGCTGCTCTGCAGCTCCAGGCCCCGAGCAGAAACCGGCCTCAGACTCGGTGTCTGATCTGGGATCACCATTGGCGGTGTCATCACGCGGCTTGAGGATGGCCTGCATCAGTCTCTGGTTTTCTTTCTTCTCATTCCAGAACTTTACCTGGACAGTGGGATGTGACGTGTTCCTGCACCCAGCACCGTGAGCTCCTGATGTAAAAGACCCCATCAATTAACTGAACTTGAAAACTCAGTGCTGCATCTGGCTGAAACTTTGCATACATGAAATTCAAACCTTAGCCTTAAGTTACTTCCACAAAGTAACTTTCCTCAGGACCACTATCAGCACCCAGAGAGAGGAAACCTGGGTCACCTTCACTCTGGATGTGCCCGAGCAGGCCCTGCAGGCTGCCTGATGACCCCATTGCAGTCGCCTCTGCTGTTGACTGTGACTGTCCTAAAGACTCTAAGAGTTAAGCTTAACCTCACGGGACACCTTTGTAATTAGGCAGCCACGAGGTAATGTCTGGCCAGTAAGATTCAGAGAGAAGTCCCTGAGGGAGAAATCCCTTTCTAGAAGGAAATGGCAAAGGCTCTACACAAGAACTCTTTTTGCCCATCACACTTTGCCCTTCCTCTTGTATGTCCTTCCTGACTGGAATGTAGACAGGATGTCTGGCAGGGCAGCAGCCACTGTGTGATGTGAAGACAAAACCCTCTTCTGAGAAGGGCGAGCAGAGCAGGGAGGCTGAGAGCTTGGGTCCTGGCCGACGCCTGTCAGAGCCACAGCCATGGAGGTAGACAGCTCGAAACTGCTGTCATAGGAGAAAAATTGGTTTCTATCTTTGAACTCACTGTTGGCTGAAGCTTCCCTAACTTGTAGCCACCCTGCATAAAACGGTAAAGGACAATAATTGTGATAAAATCATATATACAACATATACACATATGTGGAAAATTATTTTCAATGTATATTTATATCATCAACTGAGATCAGTTATGTAACATTATTTCTGAATTATAAAGGACTATACTGATATTTTATACTATATAAGATTACTCACCCCCAAAAAATCCTTCAAAACCTTAAAGATAATGGGAAAATATCAATGCTGCTGAATCCACTGTGAACAATCCTAGCACAAGCGCAGTTGGGAACACTATTCCCCAACAAAAATGAGAGGGTATAAAAGCCCGTCTGAGAGGGTTCTGGCAGCCTGCGTGTCTCACTTGCAGCTGCCTCTGCTGACAGGCTTTGCAGCATCAGATGCGGTCACAGAACCCCATGGAGCCAACTTCAGGAGCAGCCAGTGAATGGACCGTGGGCAGGCAGAACAGGGCAAGGGGCAGTAGCATGAAGGAAACACAGGGACACGTGACCACCTGAGCACTGGAGAAGGCCCAGCCGTGATGGGCCACAGGGGACTCCCCACCTCTCTGCCACTTAGCTGATTACTGATTCTGAATCGGCAATGCTATAAATAAAGCCAGAAATAACTGTCCCATCAGTGCAGCCCTCGTTTGCTTGGACCCTGCTGGGCATTTCCTCTGCATGCTCAGTTGCCGCGTGAGGCTGCCTCCCTCCCTGCCCTCAGGCTCTGCCCAGGACTGGCCTCTACCCCCATCACAGAGATGGCCAGTCTGTCTCCTTTCTGTCTTGGTTTTGGCTGGAGCAATTGAGAAAGAAATAAAAAAAAGGGCCAACCCTGAGCTCGGCTAAGCATGTTGCTTTGTGCTGTGTTTCAGCACCGCCGTCCTTACCTCACCTGCACAAATCCAGCACTATCACCTGGGACATGTCGGGAGGTGGGATGTACAAAAAATACCAGACAGCTGCTCTGGGAACCAAACTACCAATCAGACTCAGGAAAATGAGAGAAATAACTAAAGCAACCCTTTTTTGACCAATTGCAATCAACTGACTGATTACCTCCCAGTCCCAAGCACCACAGGGAGTAAACATGATCAGCTTCTCCTTCCCCCGGTAAACTCTCTGAGGTTGTTCTCTGCCCTCCACAAGCGCCACACGGGGCCCTTCAGTGGACAGTGAGTAGCAGGCCCCGGGCCTCTACACTGAAGCCTGCCAGGTCTCTGCGCCACGCCTGGGATCCCGCTCAGCAGGCGGCACTCTGAGCTGCAGCTTGGTCAGGCCTCAGCAAGGCAGCTCCCAAGCAGAACCGGCCGTGAGAGGGAGAAGTGGGGACTCACCAGCGCGCCCAGGGAGTTGCTGAGAGACCCCCACCTGCAGTGAGCAGAGCTTGCAGGGTGTCCCCGCACACTCACCAGTCCCCAGGTCCACGTGGGAGCTGAGCACCTCAGACAGCCCCTGCTGACAAGGACGCTCCTGGCCGGCAGGGCTGCGCTCTCTGGAAGCTCATTCATCCTGTGCCTCCTCCTGCCTCAGTCATCATCTGGCTGGCATTTTTCTTTTTGAGACAAAGCCTCAAGCTATCGCCTTGGGTAGAGTGCCGTGGTATCACAGCTCACAGCAACCTCCAATCTTGGGCTCAAGCAATTCTCCTGCCTCCACCTCCCAAGTAGCTGGGACTACAGGCGTCTGCCACAACGCCCGGCTATTTTTTGGTTGCGGCCGTCATTGTTGTTTGGCGAGCCCAGAGCTAGATTCGAACCTGCCAGCTCAGGTGTATGTGGCTGGCACCTTAGCCGCTTGAGCCACAGGTGCTGAGCCACCGCACATTACTTTCCTCAGGCTGCAGTGACAAATTATGACAAGCTGAGTGGCTTAACTCCACAGAAGTCCCAGCTCTCATGGTTCTGAGGGTGTTGGCACCTTCTGAGGGCTGTGCTGGCTCTGAAGGCTCTAGGGCAGGACCCCCCTTGATCCTCCTAGCTTCTGGGGGGCCTCAGGGCTTCACGGGCCTCCTCGTCTTGCAGGGCATCCCCCCATTTCTGCCGTCTCCTTTGAGTGGCAGCCTCTCCTGTATACCGTCTCAATTTTTTCTCCCTTATTAGGACACGGGTCACTGGATTTAGGGCTCACTAAGTCCACTACAGTTCACTGGTTCACTGGTTATTTCTGCAAAATTAGTTCCAAATAACGTCCCACTCTGGGGTTTCAGGTGGACATAGATGTTGGGGGGACACTATTCACCTCAGCATAGGCTCCTATCCACAGCTCTGCCTCATCCCTGTCTACCCAAAAGACTGAGTGGTTATGTACGAGCACACATACATCCTGTCACACAGTTCAAAAATACACAATTATTGTGGGGAAATGAAGCCTATTAATATTACTTCATTTAGCTTGTTAATTACATAGAAACCACCTTCTAATCAGAGCTGGGAATCGGAGACCTGAGGCCCGTTCCTTGAAGCGCCTGCTACTCTGTTGTAGGCAGGGTGAACTCCATCTTCCATGCAGGGATCACTGCTTCCCTTTGGCACCTGCTCTCCTGCTCACGCTCTGCCTGAATAACCCATCCTAATACCGTCCCCTCTCCCTTTAGGGTCCCCCCCAAACCAGCAGTAAGGCCAGCCCCTGCCAACCCAGGTGACTTCCCATGTGAAAGGGCTGCCCACTTGGCGTCCCTCAGCACGAGGCAGGCCACCTTCCCAGCCTCCCTCGCATGCCTCCCCTCTGTCCCCGACACCCCCACACCTTCCGTATCTGATGGGGAGGCCAGGTCCCCTCACCTAAGTCTGTCTGAGCAGCGGATGCTCTGAGCAAAATCCAGCCTGTGGTTTGCCTCCTGCATGTGTGACTCTGGAAACACCCCTCCTTGCTGTGGGCATTGTGCCCCTGTGAGTTGAATGAGGCCGCTAGTCATCGCACCTGCCACCTGGTCACAGTGTCTGACATGAAGCCCATGACCCATGCCCACTGGCTGTTAGTGCCATCATGAAGAAGTGTTTGTGAGACAGTGTCAAGGTCTCCCCATAAAGCTGGTGACACTGCAGGCTCTTGAGAACGGCAGCTGGGACCACTTGCAGTAGTGACACTTTCAAGGCTGATGTATCTGCCTCAAAGGCCAAGTACTGTGATGAGCCAAACCTCAGATGGCAGAGTCCTTGGGGCAACTGCAGGGACACAGGCCCAGCAGTCCTGGGCTCTCCAGGACTCCCATGTGTGCTGGGGGAGCTGGATCCCAAGCTGCACCCACCAGGATCACGGAACGCCCCCAAATGGGTCAGCCCGGGGACCACCAACCAAGCAGACTTCATGACTGTTCTGGAAGAATCTTTTTTGTTTAAGTGTCAGTTTCAGTTCTTGGGTACACATGGTGTGAACAAAACTTGCAGGTGGCAAAGTGGACAAAGCACAGGGCTGTGAGTCACAGGCCCATCTGTGACAAGCTACACCACCGATGGCCAATCGGCCAGCCCAGAAAGGCTGGCTTCTGCCCTGTCAATGGTGAAAAGTTGCTATCCTGTTCACGCGACACAATAATGTGCCTACAAAACATCTGGACTGCAAATCAGCTTTGTGATGGAATCTGATCTGGTCTCTGGTCTGCTTGTGACTGGAGTGTCCATTCTTCACAGGGCTACCCCCACCACAACCTGTGAGAAACAACATACTCCGCGTCCAATGGATACAGCCACATGGAGACCTTGGAGTCTGGGTGGAATGAACACTGAAGCCAGAAACGGCCTTCTTCCCAGGTCCTCAAGGTGTTTAGACTTAGATGGATGCCTGCACCTCGTCTCTTTGTGTCTGTCGTGCACTTACCAAGCAGCATAACCACTGTGAGAGTGGTGAACAAAGCTGCTGTATCAGGCCTTGCTCAGGGAACCTGACCTACCAGTGGGAGAAAGACCGACCTCTGCATGGGCACCAGGAAGTTCAGGCCTTCTTGGGGCACTGTGTGCAGGGAGCAGCAGCGCTCCAGGGAGACTGACTGCCCCAGCTGCCCAAACACGCACCCAGCTCATCCCACACAGCCTGCGCCAGACACAGCACATGTGCAGCCCCAAGGTCTGTGCCCAGCAGGGCCACCCGCCAGCATTGCTGCTCTCCTGGCTGTGTGACCCCTCTGCCACCCCTGCTGTTTCTCCCATCACCAAGCCAAAAGGCCTGGTGTCTTTCTTTCTCTTTCTTTCTCTCTTTTTTTTTTTTTTGTTTTTTCTTTCCTTCTTTCCTCTTTTCTTCCTTCCTCTCTCCTTCCTTGCTTTCTTTTTTCCCCCTTCCTTCTTTTTCTTCCCTTCCCTTCCATTGTTTTTATGAGCCGTTTAACTTTTTTCTTTCAAAAAGCAGAAAAAGGTCCTTTGGGACAAGAACACAAACACCGCCTGCCTCCACGTGGGTACCCCGGATTTCAGGGTGTCGGCCAGCCCTCACTCCTACACGCTCCACGCAGGAGCAATCTCCACTGGGAGCATCACAGACATTACGGCGGACAGTGGGCTGAGCCCTGGGGTTCTGGAGGGACTGACAGGGTAGCACGTGAATGTGACTTCCCTTTCCCCACTGAGGCTGGCCCTGAGCCCAGCAAGGCCAGGGAGTGGAGGCCTGACCTGCCTGAGAGGGCAGTGGGGGTTGAATGAGGACCACCAAAAAAGAGATGTCCACTAGCAGCTGGGAATGTGGCCACAGCTAGAAAAGGGTCTTTGCAGATGTAACAAATTGAAATCTCAAGACAAGATCACCCTGGTTTATCCAGGAGTCCAATGACAAGTGTCCCTGTAACAGGCTGAGCAGAGAAGGCCCAGAAGACGAGGCGGAGATCAGAGTGAGGCAGCCACCAGCCCAGGAGCACCAGGCCACTGGAGCTGGAAGAAACAACAGCAGCTCCTGCCCTGGAGCTTCGAGAGGAGGGAGCCCACCCTTCCAACACTTTCCTGTCAGGCTTCTGGTCTCCAGAACTGGGACAGATGTCTGTTGTTTGTGGTCATTTGTCCAGCAGCCCCAGGACACTCACATGGACAGGGCAGGACTCTGGGGCTAACTCTCAGCTGCCCCTTTCTGTTCAAAAGGCCCCTGTGGTCGAGCCATCACCCTGAGTCAGAAGAACCCCTGGCTGTTCTTTGACCCCTGGTGAGGGAGGAATGAACAGCCTCACGTTATTCAGAACAGAACAGACCTTCGATACTTAGCCATGTCTTCTGGAAATACTTTAGAAAGTTCTTAGATCAACAAGCTTTTAAATTTCTACAAAGAAAAATACACACTGTCTTTCACATCTCAGGACCTAGAAGAGGGGAATTAGGGACAACTGTGGACCTGCCAGGCACCAACACAGGGGAAATGAGAACTCCCAGCTCTGCTACCAGTTACTTGTGTGACCTGAGCGAGTCATTTAATTGCTTTGCAGCCACATCTCTGACCCGTGTTACACAGAAAACATCCCTGCAATTCACAGGGCTGCAGAAGGTCCACTGAGCAGGTCCACGTGGACAGTGTGGGGTGAGTTTACTGAGCCCTATGTCCCCAGGACCCCTGTGCAGCAAAGGACAGTCAGCTTTGATGCAGGAAAAGCAACTAGGAGTAGGGCCTGCTGGAGCCGGGACTGACTGCACAGGGCACCTCTAACCTTGCAGAAAACTGTGCCTGGGACGGAGTCCTCTCTGCCACAGAACTGTTAATTGTGAGGCACCAACTTCCTAAAGGGCCTGACCCCTGCTCCTGGTAAATAAGACGCTCTTTGGAAGTGTTTTGAATTGTACCCCTGCCTCACATTCCTGTATCAAAGACCCAAACCCAAGACCTCAGAACGTGACTGTATTTGGAGATTTAAAGAGGTGATTGAATTAATATAAGGTCCTGGGTGTGGGTCCTAATACCATCTAACCAATATCCTTTATGTTATTAGGAAGATTAGGACACAGAAGAGACACCAGGGACGTTCACACACAAAGACCATGTGAAGACAACAAAGAGGTGGCCATCTGTGAGCCAAGGAGTGAAGCCCAGGAGACCCCACTCTGTTGGCACTGTGACCTTGCACTTCCAGCCTAGAAAACTGTGGGAAAATCAATTTTTGTCTAAACTCCCCAGCCTTCTGTGCTTCATCACAGCATCCTCTGCTCAGATCTAGGCAGGCTCAGGACCACTCAGGGGAGGCAGGTTAATGCAGGTTCCCAGTTCCCATCCTGACACGTGTGACTCAACAAGCCTAAATTGGGACCCACCCTTCTAATCAGCCAGCTCAGGAGCCCTACAGGTCAACCCTGACCCACACCACAAAAGGACAACTCCAGGTGTGGCCATGATCATAGCACTAGCATCCCCCAGAGTGCAAGAGAAATGCAGCCAGCTCTCAGCACCCCCCTGAAACCCCTGAGTTGGAGCCTGCAGTTTAACACAATCCCACAGGACCTGCGAGCACAGGGAAAGCCGGAACAGCTACCTACAGGGCGTCGCCGATAGTGCCAGTAAACCCCATGCTCTTTAGTACCATTATGGCCTCCACCAAAGAAGGTGTAGGGAAAACCAGAACTGTTTTAGTTTTTCCTACCTCAAAGCCTGGAGAACAAATTTGCTTCTGAATGTTATTAACACTTGGGGAAGTAATAACTGTTTACAACATGTATGGTACTACATTGTAAAAATGTTACAAAATGATTACATGAATAAGCCACAGGAACACATAGGGTTTATTGTACGTCCATGAAAGCTTAGTTACACTTCACACATTGTTTACCCACTGTATTTGCAAATACAGGATGCAAAACCAACTTAAGTACTTCCCACATCAAACCAATTTTTCTTTTCCTTTTTAATTTTTCCTACCTTCTTAGCTTTCTCACACCATAATAATATGAAACAGAAAAAGTACATAAAAAAGAAAAACATTAGGTAGAATTGTCTAAAACTTTTAATTTACCAATCTAGAATTAATTTAGTTCTTTTAAAGACTATTCCCTGTGGCTGGCCTGCTCACGGAGAGCAGAAGGGGTCATCCAGTGAACGGAACCACCAGTCTGAGGGCCAGATGATGACATACGCACTGCTGGGTCAGTGGGACACGGCCCTGCTCCACCTCCAGCCCCACCCACCCCCTGAGGTCAAATGACAGGTCAGAGGGACTGGGGACAGGCCCAGGGCCCAGTCCTGCCTCAGCAAGAAGGTGGCTTCGGCACTCAAAGTCACAGCGATGCACAAAGGACTCAAGGAGGGATCGTCACACGGGGCTGAGCAGTTAGGCAGGTGGGTGGTCCTCCCCCCGGATGCTTCGATACTTAGCCATGTCTTCTGGAAATACTTTAGAAAGTTCTTGAATCAACAAGCTTTTAAATTTCTACAAAGAAAAATATACACCATCAAGATATCTTTGTTTGCAACCCATCAGTCCAAGTTAAGACTATGCACTGTCCCCTGCATAGAGCCCTCAAACTCCTCCTAAAGATAAAACCCAGCCCCCCCCCCCCCCCCCAGGAGCTGCCTGGTCCTCTACTGCCTGCCTGATACATGCAGCACACCAGTCCCAGACAAACATCTGCAACCTGTTCAAGGTACACTGGCACCTACCTGAAAGGGAACTGTGTTTAAAGAATACCTCTTTCCTCTTGCTCAAATTAAAAGAAAGAGAACCTATTTGAGGAAGCCAGCCACAGGTGGAAATGATTTTTGCAGGCAGTATACATAAAAGGAATTTTCAAATAATATTTAATTAAGCAATTATTAACCTGAACCACATCAACTCACTGTGTGCAAACAACTCAATGAAAAGCTTCCCACACACCTGGAACCACATTATCTATTCCAAATGCTCACCAGCATAACACTATGATCACAGAAGCCGGAAATACCTGCCTGCATCTTATAAGCTATACTAACGAGCAGCACTACAGGCACAAACATAAAATCACACATCATTTAGAAATAAATTTTCAAAGGTGCTGTTTGCTCCAGCACTGCAATTGCTATTTAAAATAGAACTTTTGGAAGTTTAAATACAAGGATCCCTGAGCAGAGGAAGGCCACAGAACTGACTTGGGACTTTCACCATCTCAGAGGAGAGGAAATGACACCGCAGAGGAGTGGCAGCAGCAGCAAAGGGAGGAGAAGCTGCAACCAGGGTGTGTCTGCACTGCCCAAAGGCACCAGCCTGGCCGCAGCCTGCTGGGACCAGCACCTGCATGCAGACATGGTCGTGTCTGATGCACAACTCTCACTCATCTTCGCCAAAAGGAACAAAATGACCAAAACCATCACAACTTGCCATTGATAGAAAACTCTATGAGGTTCTGAAGGCGAGGCTGGGTTCAGCACCTCTTCAGTCACAAATTGGCAAAAAGAAGATGAAGTCGTGGGCTCCACGTGAACAAACCACAGCAAACACCACCTGCAGCTCCTACTACTTACCTGTAGTCCAGAGTCAGCTGGCTGAACCCAGGAGCCCTCTGACCTGCATGTGCTGGGACAGGCCTCCTGACAGAGCTCCTCTCCTCACCCAGAAGCACCTTCAGAGTACCCAGAGGCCACCCCCTACCTGTGCTAGTCTGGAGCGGGTGGGCACCAGGCATCAGCAAGAATAGAACACTCATATGCCCTGCACTCCTAGAGCTTAAGCAGCCGGCAGAGGAGGGAATCCTGACCAGTGCTCTGAAAGAAAGTCACTTCAGAGAAGGTTGATAGAAAAGGCCTCCAAGGAGGTGAAATCAGCTGAGACCAGAGGATAAAGTCCGTTGTGCAAAGAGAACATGGAAGAGTTTCAGGCAGAAGAAAAGAACACAAAGGAAAGGGTCTGGGAATGTTCCAGAAACAAAAACTTGGCCAGCATGAAAAACTGTGAAAAGACTAAGGGGCAAGTGGTAGGAGAAGCAGGCAGGGCTGGGTGCTGACGGTGCCGGAGAGGCCACTGGAACACAAACAAAGAAACAAAAAGCCAAGGTGAATCATATGTGAGTCAATATACGAAATAAAAAATCCATGTTACTTGTTTAAGATGAAGTTTTCTAAATCTCATCAAGCCAAGGAATTTTTCTGTGGAGAAATTCATGGTAATAGATATGGTGAAATGGGGTTGGGAGGTCAGGAGCTGGAGAAAGAGAATCCTCCAAATCAAAGAACCCTGACTACAGGGAAAGCCTGAAAACAGCAGGAATCCACACAGCAGTGACCAGAAGGCAGCGACACAACATGCAGACTTAACAAGGAAAACCAGCAGTTAGCCAGTGACGACCAGTCACACAAACTAACCTGAAAAGGAAAACCATCAGTTAGCCAGTGATGACTGCCAGGCACAAAATTAACCTCAATTTTCTTAGAAGATTATCAATCTGTCTTTTATGCTGCCACACGGCTCAATAATATCTAACTTTACCCTATGACAATTCAGAAATCTCAGTTGGTATGTTATGAAACAGCCAGTGTTCTACCAAACACGAGAAAGAGTGACAAGTGTCAAGGAAGCCCCACTGGGCAGCCTCTCTCCCAGTCTCCCAACACCACTCGCATTCAAGGGGCTCACCTTCATCGTGTCAATCTTGCCTTTAACTTGCTCGTTCTTAGCCAGGGCCCTCTCCAGGCACTCTTTGGTGTAGAGTTGGGGGTTTCGACCTTGATCTATATATCTGGAAACATGAAATATCTCAATTAGCATTCTCACAAGTGATGCTTATTTTTAGTTTTCTGAAAATTATGGCAAAAAAAAAAAAAAGTCTTTCTGGAAAGAAACTTATAAAACAAATAGCTAGATATATCTACACATGTCCCTGTTTAGACAAAACTAAGTTCAGGAACCAGACAAATTAAGATTCCCTCATTTAAACAAGTACAGATAATCTGACTTCACATAAACTCTAATATAAAAACTCATGAAATCAAGTAATGACCCCTTATAAACTCTAGCAAGCCTCATGAGCCATATCATTTCACACTTTTTCAACATCTGCATTTTTCAAAATGCTCTCATGGTACTTTCTGATCATTACAACAACCTGTAAGGTAAGGCTGTGTTTCACAAAAAAGAAAATCAAACTGGGTCCAAGGCTTCAGGCCTGGGGTGCCACAGGACAGTTGGCAAGACACAGCCTCTACTCAGGATCCAAGCCCACTGCCGGGGCCTCTGGTGTGGGGACAGGCAGCTATAAGCAAGAGAGCCCTCCACCCCAGACTGCTCCAAGACTCTTTTACAAATTGTTCCACTGCTTAAAGGAAAAAAGTGAGGCAGGGAGGGGATCTTTACATACCACTTTACTAAATACAACTAAGTAACTTAAATACTTAGTATTTAATGCCTTAGTATTTGTAACTGAGTAACTTAAATACTTAGTATTAAATGTCTTAGTATTTGTAAACAGTATATACCTGTTTCTTGAAATTTTCAACACTTTCCCCCAAAATATCTTTGCTATCCCTAAAGATTGAATTAAACTACCTAAATCAATATCACCAAATTTTCACCAACTATAGACCATCTGCCTATTTCTGTACCCTGAAGAAATTCATATCATTCAACTAAAGTGAATTATTCATTATAAAAAAATTTTACAACCACCACCAACTAAATCCAATTTAGTTTTCCTTAAGCAAAACAATACATCATCACTTCAGATCAAAGATACAATTAAGTTACTTTTCTTATTTTCTGAGACAGAGTCTCACTTTGTCGCCCTTGGTAGAGTGCCATGCGCCATAGCTCACCACAACCTCAAACTCTTGGGCTCAAGCGATCAATCCTCTTGCCTCAGCCTCCCTAGCAGCTGGGACTATAGGCACCTGCCACAATGCCTGGCTATTTTTAGAGATGAGGTTTCACTCTGACTTAGCTGGTCCTGAACTCATAAGCTCAGGCAATCCACCCGCCTTGGCTCCCAGAGTGCTGGGATTACAGGCGTGAGCCACTGTGCCCTTATTAAGTTACTTTTAACAGTATAAAATCTGGCCTTGACCAAACAGTAAAAGACAAATACAATATCACAAGTTTCAGAAATTCTATTCTGATATTTGTGAAATGATACAATAAAGAAACAAAATTATAGTCAACTCAAAACAAAATTCATCTATTTCTCAAAAAAAGAAAGAAAGAAAGACCCTGACAGGCTCACAGAATGGGTTGATCATTTGATGATTTGATGTGTCCTCAATAACCAACTGTTTTGAGCAAGAACATCTCACTTAGAGTGGGCTATTCTACGACAAAAGAGTGGAGACCACTCTTGCCAACACTGAAACCCAAAGTCTTAGAACAGCAGTTCTCAACCTGTGCGTCACAACCCCTTTCTAACAATGAAAATACATCCTGCATATCAGATATTTACATTACGATTCATAACAGTAGCAAAATTACAGTTATGAAGTAGCAACGAAAATAATTTTATGGTTGGGGGTCACCACAACATGAGGAACTGTATTAAAGGGTTGTGGCATTAGGAGGTGTTAGGAAGGTTGAGAACCACTGTCTTAGATGAAAGGGCTGAGGGTTATGCTCGTATCTTTACCACAGTCACAGTCCATGTGTATGAACAAGTGAGCTAAAAATGGACACTGTGCACACATCACAGTTTGCAAAGAAACTTCCAGCCTCTGTTCCTTATTAGAACTCACAGGCCACCCTCTTGCTGAGACCCCACCAGAATTTCATCTGTCCCCTCTGCCCACCCACCATAACCACGTTGCACCACGCCCAGCATGAAGTACTTATTAATGTCACAACTTTATAAGACTTATACCTGAGATTAGTACCAAAAGTGATACTCACTCAAAAACTTCTAAAGGTACAGTAATATCATGAAGTTGCTGTCTGCACTTATCAATATCTTGTAAGCCAGAAACAATAAAATTCCTGGGGGAAAAGTCAAAAACAGAAGAATGCAGTTAATTCACAGGACAGCACAAGCACCACCCACAGAACCACCCAGCCAACTAGGGATAACACACTTGGACAGGTTACACATAGCTCATACCTCTTTAGTTAGCTACAAATTCCTAGCATATATTTAGAATCCTAGGAATTGGAAGACCCTTATATATTTTTTATTTTCCTTCTAAATGAGAAACTGCTGGTAAGAGGGGTATGGGAAGGAAAAAATATAAACATTCTCTCACCAACAATAACCCAGTTGTGTGGTTTCAGTAAATACGTGGGGCAGTGAACTATACTCAAAGTCTGACAAAAAGGAAGCTTTTTGCCTGGTTTAACCTCAGCTCCCCTCTGCAGCCTTCCTACATCCCCGGGCTGACCAGGGTCCTGGCTACTCCCATAACCCCGGGTATGAACCCGAGGCTGTAATTAAGTGGATGTCTGTGCCCCGTATAAAGCGGTGAATCCTTCTCTAGGGCACATTATTTGTGCGTTTGCCTTTTCTTCATTCCAGGGCTTAGCACCATGACCAAGGCTGTTGCCCCAAAACACTGAGTGTTCTGCGGCCTTTCTAACCACCACCTCATCCCTAATTCTTCCTCAGTCAGGTCTATACAGCAGGTAACTTCCAAGCCTCACTCTCCCGAGGCCTTTTTAGTGCACTCGCTGTGGGGCCTGCCTCCCCACTGGGGACAGGGACAGAACTCCCCAGAGGGGCTCCACGGTGAACTGTTGGGAGGGCTGTAACAGAAAGCATTATTTCCGCGATGGAGCCCAAGAGATGGAAACTATCGCCTGGTCTTGATTGGGTTTCAAAGTGGACTCTCAAGGAAAAGGTCCCAGCAAAGCAAAACGAGGGCAGGGCGGCGACAGGCCGCGGAGAGGGCCCCACCCCCCTCACAGCCAGGGAAGAGGGCCCCGGGGCCGAGCCCAGGCGGGCGGGGAGGCCAGCGGCTCGGGCCCGGCCCAGGCCCTGATCCCGAGCCCCAGAACACGCTGCCTCCCCAGCCCGGAGAAGGTGGCCGGTGGCCTCTGGCCAATACTCACAGCTTCTGATTAAGCCCGGCCTGGCTGCTGGGCTGGAAGTCGCTGACGATGATGCCGAGCTGCCGAATGTTCTCCACAAACTTCTCCAAGTGTTCCTCCAGGTGGTCAAACTTCTCCGCCATCGCTCAGGCGCCTGCTCAGCTTGCACAGCAAAGCCAGAACCGCCACAGGCTTCACCACGCTCTCTCTTCCTGCTTCCGTCTGTGTGAATACCACTTCCGTTTCCTCAGGGTGGGCGGGGCTATCTCGGGCGGCGTCTAACTGCTGAGGCGGACGCCTGGCTAGGGGGCGGGGCTTCTTCTCATGGGGCGGGGCCTAGTGCTGGGGCGGTACTGATGGTGGAAATGGGCGGGGATTCTTGTGGGGCGGGGCCTCGTTCTGGGGAGGGGCTAGTGTGTCAATGGATTGGGCTGTGAATCTGCTGCTGTCAGTCCCATAGGTGGTGTCTCTGTCTTGGGGCAAGTTGAAGACTCCACCTAGAGTCTTCTAACACCCACTTAGCTAAAAATCCTAAAGTTTGCGTGAAAGACCCGGGACAGATAGTCTCCCTGCCCTCCAGCTGGAATCTTTGGGGTCAGCGCTGGGGTCCTTGCTTCCTGCTTTTATGTGATTAGCCTCCACCTGCTACTTAGGAGCTGCAGATTCATTCCATAAGAGAACCAAAAAACATTGCTTTGAGCCATCTTCCCTCATCCCTTTCTAAGCCAGCCCCTCACCCCCTGAGGCCAACTGTGGCGAAACAACACCGTAGGGAGTTTCCCTGTCTCAGAAAAATAACCTCCCTACTTCATAAAGCTTTCAGCTGATCATTTTTCTTACCGAAATTCAATTTGAACATACACTCTGGTGCTTCAGAGACTTTTCTGCCCTTCCATGCCTAGCTTACTTCTCCAGCCTGTCTGGATTCCCCAAGCCACAGTGAGTTCTTCTTTTACTGACTATCATAATGATGATGGTCTGTACTTTTTGAATCCTAGAGTCTTGGGGGAGGCTAGACAAAATGGGGGAATTCCTTTGTTAGATCATCTACAAAGCCCATCCCAGCTGAGACCAGAAATGGAAACCTAGAGGAAGTGATTTGCCCAACAGACTGAATCAGAGGACTCCAGTTGACGTGGTAAACAGAACTGGCCTAGGGAGCCAATCTTTCCACTCTGAATGCAATATGTTGGATAAAATATCCTCCTCTGTTCTCAACAACCGTTAACTTCAGAGGAATTTTAGAACAAGGTGTAAATACAATACTTGACCAAAAAAAAAGACAATTGGAAGAGCTAACAGTCCTCAATTTCCTAAGAAAAAAAAAAAGATAGATATTATTTAAAGCTTATTAAACCTAAGCTTTGAGAAGTATTTATTTTTAAAATGTAAGGACATATCATTACTGTAATATATGATTCCCAAACTAGTAGAGAGGGAATAAATAAAACACAATCGATTCAACAGACATCAAGAAAAGGAGGAAATAAAAGAAGCAAAACACAAGCATGGAAAATAAAAAGCACTAAAGAGCCAGAAAACAGCCCAATTTTTAAATAGGCAAAAGATCTATATAGAGACATTTCTCAAAAAAATACATAAAAATGGATAATAGATATGTGAAAAATGTTCAACATCATTAATAATCAAGGAAATGCAAATTAAAACATGAAATATCACCTCTTAGCTGTTAGAATGGCTCTCATCAAAAGACCAAAGGTAAGTGCTGGTGAAGATGAGGAGAGAAAGACATTCTTGTAGACTGTTGGTAGAAATGTAGATTAGTACAGCCATTATGAAAAATAGTATGAAGTTTTCACACAATTCTAGAAATAGAATTACCATATAATCCAGCACTTCTACTCCTGGGTATGATCAAAGGATTTCAAATCAGTATGTCAAAGAGATATCTGCACTTTCATGTTTGCTGCAGCATTATTCACAATAGGCGAGTTATGGAAGTAACCTAATTATCCACTGATGGATGAATGAGTGAAGAGAATGGCCTACGTACTCAGAATAGAATACTATTCAGCCATCAAGAAAAGCAAAATCCTGCCATTCACAGTAACATGGATGGAACTGAAGGACATTCTGCTCGGTGAAATGGGCTAGGCACATCCAGACAAATACTACATTATGTCACTTACATGTGGAATCTAAAAAAGTTGAACACACATAGAGTAGAACGGTGGCCACCAAAGGCTTGGGATTGAGGGCAAGTGGCAGAGAAAGGAGGAGATAATGGTCAAAGGGCGCAAAGTTTGGGTTAGGCAGGAGGGATAAGTTTTAGTGATCTGTTATACAGCAATGGAGACGACAGTTAAAAGTAATGCATTATATATTTCAAAATGGTTAAAACAGTAGATTTTTATTTTTTAATAAAACTTTTTCCTTTTTTAAAAAACAATAGATTTTATGTGTTCCCACCAAAAAGAAACGATAGGAATTTGAGATCATGGATCCATAATTAGCTTGCTTTAATCATTCTACAATGTATACAAGAAGCATCACATTGTACTCCAGAAACAGACACATT
This sequence comes from Loris lydekkerianus, assembly GCA_963574355.1. Taxonomy (NCBI): domain Eukaryota; kingdom Metazoa; phylum Chordata; class Mammalia; order Primates; family Lorisidae; genus Loris; species Loris lydekkerianus. The sequence goes on along the minus strand of CAUYPK010062213.1, from coordinate 40,666 downwards.
ATTTTTCAATTAAAACTAAAATAAAAATGTATCACGAGCCGTACTTCCTGTTACTAAATATTTTTTATCTTAAAACACAATTACAGAAACCAAAAGCTGCCTGTCTTTCTCCTGTAGCTGAGATTCTCGTGGAGTCGTTCTTCCCTGAGGGCCAGAGCCTGGAGACAGTGAAAAGCAGCAGAAAGGAAGTTAGGTGTGGTGTGTGGGTGTTGGGGCCAGAGAAGCTTAAGGTTTGAGTCCTTGGCCTGCCACATGCTAGCTGTGTGACACTGGGCATGTTAGCTTAACCTCTCTGAACCTCTGTGTCTCCACTGTAACAGAAAGATAGTAATAACAGTGCTTAACTCAGTGTATTGACATGAAGGTGGGATGAAGCAATGCCTATAAAGAACAGAGGCCTACTACAGTATTATCTATCATTATTAACAACTATTATATTATAACTATGGTATTTACAATAGTGAAGGAGTCTAGCTGGCAGCTTCACACTAGTCTTCAACAGGCTTTGCTATTCTTTTCTTTTCTTTCCTCATGTACTATTAGGGAAATTATATGTTATTGTCTTTTCCTAAATATGGAGTTGACAAAGTTCTGGGACACTCTTTTCTTGGATATCGGAACCTACAGTATAGATCATAACTCCTGAGTAGCATGAAGTATAATAAAATCTGTGGATGTATTGGTATTGAATTATGTTTCTCACAATCTTGAATATGTTAGATTGCTTCTGACTTTGGAAATGTCTTCTGTTAAAAAAGAAGGATGCCTATCCATTTGCCTTTGTGCATTTTAAGAGGATAAAATTAATAATATGTGAACACCACATAAAAGTAAAGGTACTGTGTTCTATTGTTGCTCTGTGTTGCTATGGCAACCACTGTGGGTTGCCTGCCCAGGTTTTCTTCGTGGCGATGACATCCTTAGCCTCTTTTACAGATGGGTAGCCGTGTAACACAATAACAGCCAATGAGGTGCAAGCAGAAATTCCTGGATGAGGCATTTCCAGAAAGCTCTTTAGGGAGGGAGTCTCAGTTGACACACTGTATTTTTTCCTTACTACCTGGTTATTTCTACCTGGAACTTGGACGTGATGCTGGAGTAAGCAGCCATCTTGAGGTCATGAGAGGACACACTTGAAGATGAAAGCTAAACAGAAAAGCAGAAGGAGGCTTAATTCCTGATGGCATCCTGGTGACATCATGGTCTGGGCTTCCTACCCCCGGACTTTGTGTTACATGAAAAAAAAAAAAAAACTTCTATCTGGCTAAACCAATTTTCCACTAATAACTTGAATTTTCCATTATCTATCATTGGATGGCATTACCTTTCTAATTATATAATACAATCCCTTGGGGATAAAATCCCACCCTCAAATGGACATGGATTGCTCCTTAGCCTCCTTAGCAGTAAACAACGCTAGCCCTAATCCTCACCCCGTGCTTTTCCTGGCTGTCGATTTATTACTAAATGTCATCTAAGACATGTTCTATCACCTCCTGTTTTCTTGTTTCTTTTTGCTTCACCATACAGGTTAGATGGGGCCAGGGAAATGCTGAGTTCAAGGTTAGAAAGTCACAGTAAAGACATATGTCAAAGTACAATTATTGTGGACATGTTAAGCCAGGCTGAAATGACCACATAAGAAACACACCTTTTCGTGAGTAATACTCCCCTATAATTTTTCACCCCGCAAGAAAGTCTTCCCTGCAACATAGACACCTGGCTGAGTCTGGGTTGTCCTGAACATACTACAGAAAGGGCCCCCAATACAAGGAAAGGTCAACAGAGGTTCCAGTGTAGGTCTTTGGAGGAAAAACTGCCAACCTAAGGTACCAAGTTAATCAGGAAAATATCCCCAGGTAGCCTTTGGCCTGGTGTATCGTGGGTCAATTATATTACCTTTTCACTCGGCATTGAACAGTGATCTCTTTATTCATGCTGATAAATGCTTGAGGAGGGTCAACTTTATTGTCTCCCAGTTTGGGAAAATATGAGAGAAACTGTAGGACAAAGTGAGTTGTCCTGTGACACAATTCAACATGTGTGTGTTTTCAACTTCTCTCCTTTAGTTTTAAAGGGTCATTTCCTCAGAGGCAGAAATCATGCTTTGTACAGAATTGTCTTTCATTCAAGGCCTGCTCCATTATGCTCTATTATGATGAATATTATAGATGCAGATGATGATATTACAAAATGAAGATGTTCCTAAAATGCGTCTCACTGAGGATCAAGGAAGTAAAAGCTCTGCTTCCCTACACCCTGCTGTTGACAGTCTGTGCCAAGAGAGATGACCGGATGGGCCTTCTGCGATGGCCCCATGACATACGGGCAGTGTCCTTTGGTTTGGAAGGCTGTCCTTCAATTCAACAAGCCCATAAGTCTCCTGGGAATTCTTTGCAGAAGACCCACGTGTTGGGGTCTGCAAGCATCTAAGAGGGCGGAAGTCAACAGAGTAACAGAGTTAGCCAAAAGATTCCAAACACGAGTACACAAGGTCTAGCCAAAAGATTCCAAACACAAGCACACAAGCTCTAGCCAAAATATTCCAAATATGAGTGCACAAGCTCTCCAGGACAAAATCAGAAAAAGTTGTCCAAGTAATCAATGATGCTGCAGCCTTAGGAACACCTGTGGCTTCCTAGATCTTTGAGCACAGCCTTTTGACTGAATTCAAATTTTGCAGAACATATCTTTTTAATAAAAAGAAGTTTGGATTTGGTAGAGGGGCCGCCCTTAGGGATCTGAAGAGTCATCTGTGGCCATGAGGCCACAGGTTCCCAATCCCTGAAAATATTTCGCTCAAGAATTTGTATCCAACTTAGCTTGAAGTAATTAATAACACTGTTTACAAAATTGTGTAAAGATAGGTAGCTGCCAGCCTGTGCCCTGACTTGAGCCTAACATTAGAGAGAACAGAAACTTCAGTTAGACAGGAGGAGTGAGTTCAGGAGATTCCTGTATAACATGGTGACACAGTCAGTCATGATGACGGACTGAATATTTGAAAGGCAAGAGAGTGAATTTTAAGTGTTTTTATCACCAAAAAATGCACTTTTTGACTAGATTGATTTAGTCATTTCACAATGTACACATATTTCAAAACATCCTATTGTGCACCATAAATACATACAATTTTTATTTGTCAGAAGGGAGGGGGGAGGTTTTGGTGAACAGAGGGCAATGGATGGGGCCACATAGAATAATAATTAAATAAAATAAATAAATAAATAAAAATGAAAAAAAAAAGAAAATTTTAAAAGCAAAAACAAACCCAAATTTCCCTTTCTTTAGGAGACTAGTCACGTTGGATTAGGGCCCTCCCTGATGGCCTCAGTTTAACTGAATTTCCTCTGTGAAGGCGCTGCCTGTCTCCAAAACGCCACATGCTGAGACCTGGGGGCAGCACTCTAACGTGTCTTTGTTGGCAGGCGAGAGAGGTACGACCCGCGACAGGCTTCCTCTTCTGTTCAGGCTCACTAGCACCTTCTCTCTATCTATACGGAGACGACAGGATGGATAGTTCAGGATCAGGCTGTGAGGACTAAAATTATGACATTAGTCCTGCATTTTGGGATTTATGATTATTTGTTATCAGTTCCGATTTTCACTTCCATAAGCTTTCTTTCTCCTGTCTTCTTCTATTGACAGTGGCTACAGTGAGGACAGAGATTTAAGGTTTATAACATCTACCTTTCATCCCAAATGGAGCCACTGAGGTCCCAAAGCAATGCTAAAGCACCCATCTCCCTGTTGGCCCAAATTGTTGGCCCAGTGAACGCTGTTCTCTGCTGAAACCAAAGGCTTTTATTTATTTTTTTTTATCACTTAAATATTTTATTTTCAATTTATAGAAGCAATTGATTTTTTTTATTGTTAAATCATAGCTGTGTACATTAGTGCAATCACCTGTACCCATTCTAAGATGCACCATAGCTGTGGCCCCACCTCTTACCCTCCCTCCACCAAGAAACCAAAGGCTTTTAAACCTACTTATATCTACGATGAAATTCTGCCTTTTACACCTTAAACAGCTAAGTAATAGCTGCTTTCCTTTATTTCACAACCTAAATACGGTTGGTTTGTTTACAAGAAACATTTTAGGATTTTGACACTCTAGCCTCCAAATGCAAATGAAATTAGACTGGAAAACACCACTAAGTCAGGAGTTCTGCCTGTTAGGAGGCTGCATGTGGAAAACCTGCAGAGCCTTGCAGAGTTGGTCCCTTGCTTAACCCGAAAGTCAACCAGAGCTGCCCCTGAGACATTTCCTCATTTCTAATACCTTGTGACCTTGAAATCTGAAGGGCTTTTTTCTTTTTCTTTTCCTTCTTTCTTTTTCTTTTTTTTTTTTTTTTTCATTCACAGGGTTATTGCTCCATCAGCACTCAAACCCTTAGCAATGCCACATTGGAACATTTTCTGCAGGTCATTCTATTTATTCTAAGAACCAGATTCGCCTTAACTTTTAAAAAATGCAGCCATCCTCCTAAGATGGTGGAACAGCTGGCTTCTGCTTTACAGTTTGAGGGCTTTCGGCACATTAGTGGTTATAGCATAAGGGAAGGTTTGCAATTCTGTAGCTTTGATGGTGATGACGATGATGATGATGGTCATGATCATACTGATAACAATATTTGACATTTGTCGAGCATATTATATAGATTATCCCATTTATTTGTTGCAACCCTAAGAGGAAGCTACTATAACTTGAACCATATATGGTCAAATGTAAGCCAAATGTTTCCCTACATATAGAATTGGGATGTGGAATAACTCCAGGAGGCAGAGGATGCTGATATGCTTTAAAGTGTCACATTAACATATGAATATGCAAATAAACTAGGTTTCCCCTCATTCCATTAGGTTCAAATATCAATGAGAGTGCCTGACTTATATACTGAAAAGCAGAAATTATTTCATGCTTTTACACTAACAAGCATTGAGAAACAGCAAGATTTCTTTTCTATTTTCTTTTATATGCAACATTTATATCTCTTCCTAGAATTCTATAATATACATAACTGAGATTTACAAAGCCAAAAGATGGGATTACACTAGTCTAGTCTACAGATTGGCATGTGATCTAATCTGCAAGTGTAGGGATGCAGTTGATTTTTATTACCTGGTTTTTATTAAAAAATTTTCACAGATTCAGAGGAGAGGACAGGATAGCATTACAGAAATGGGGATAGGGTAAAGCATCTAACTCTTCAGCACATCACACACACAGAAACAGAAACATAACCCTTTCCAAATTCAGTGCAATTGACACTCCTAGGTCTTCAAGCATATTGCATAGGTCTGGAGATCACTGCCTTTTCTCAAAATTAAGGATCTTCAGCTGAAGTCTCAATTTGTCTTAGATTTTCCCAAGAGAAATAGATTGTGTTCACATATGATCTCCTGATTGTGACGATCAAGGAAAGGAAGTCTGACCTTGCAGAAAATCATGGTGCACGTGGACCTGGACACCTACTCTGGTTCTGACCAGGAAAGGCAGATAATCAGGAGGCTGTCAGGCAAAGAGGATTTGAAATAGGCAAATTTAAAGCAGCTTTTGTCAGAAAACTCAGCACTAATATCATTAAATTCTTCAGTGTGGAAGATAGAAGCTCAGAGGGATGTGGCCAAGGTCTACACAACTTGGAACAAAGACATGGCTATCAACCAGGACACAAAACCACAGCCCCATCCTTAACCTTCCAGAAAGTGGCCACAATTGTGCTGGTCCCCAAGATAGAATTAAACATGCAAGAAGTCTATATAGGAGAGATACGTATGAGAGAAAGGGAACCAGAGAGGCCACAAGAACCAACAGAACAAGATGCAGGTCTGGAGGGTGGAAGGGAGACAGGGAGGCTAGAAGCATCTCGTATAAGGAGAGCATGAGTATAAGGAGAGCTTGTTAAGACCACAGGGAAACCCTCCAAACAAAATCCCTGCCAGCAGAGTCCCAGGTGTCCCAGGAATGAACACGCCCTTATATCTCTGCATCCCGAAGTCATTGGTGGAAGCAGCTCATGGGAGCAAGAAGTATAAAAGATTTCTAAGTAGTTCCTGAGGGCCCACGGTCAACTCCATCCCTCCCACCAGAGATCTGAGAGACACACTCTCTTGGGTTCCACACTAGGACAGATAATACACAGCAAGAGTAATGGTCATTTATTGACAACCTATTCAGAGCCAAGCATTGTATCAGATAACTTATATCTATTAAATGCAATTATGAAACAGTCCTCCATGTTATGTATGATTTCTCCCCATTTTCTCTGTGAGGAAATGGGAGTTTAGAAGAGTATCTTACCACGACCACTCAACCAGTTGTTGTAGAGGTGACATTTGACCCTAGGTCCTTTGAGCTTCAAACACCATGTTCTTACCACAACAAACAATTGAGAGAATTTTTGCTTCTATAATAAGAAATAATGAATTTACTGAACTTACTAAGCCAAGAAGTTGAGTGTTTCTAAAGTATAAGTAAATGCTGCATGCATTTTGCTTGGTTCATAACCGACCAGCTTTGAAACTACATTCATCATACTTTCCCCCAAGGAACTTGTGACTGCACTGGGCCCTCCCCAGCCCAAATGCTCCTCCTCACATCCTCCTGGCTGTCAGCCAGTGGAGCTCAGGCAGGGCCAAGAGAGGACACAGCCCCATCCGTCTCCACTCTATGACTTTGGGTCATTTGTAGAGTTGCTTTGTTCCTTTGTTTTCTCCTCCTGGAAATAGAGGAAGCACGCCTACACGTGTGTGAAACATCCAGCGTTTGATAAATGCCATTCCTGTCTATCAGCCATACCCAGCAAGCACAAAGCCAAGCTCTGCTGTTTGTAAAGAAACAGGCTCCTTTTTCCAAAAATGTATTTGATTGTGACATTCCTCAATCTGCAGTCTTCTGCCGTCTTCCATGGTCTACAGCAGGGGTTTTAAATCCTGCTGTCTGCACAGCCCCGTTTCTAGCACCATGTACTTGCTGTGGTCTCTTGTGCGGGGTGGGAGGAGGGACGGCCCCTTGAAGATGGAAGGAGACTCACAGAAGGCTGGGATGCACAGTAAAAAAAGTACTCATCCTCCAGGGAGTTGGGCCACAGCCCTCAATTCTCCTTTGAGAATTGCCAGTTCTCAGAATGAACTCTGAGTCCTCACTACCTGGCCAGAAGTCACCTTCCCACTGACCAGTGCCCTGGAGCCTTGCTGGCCCCTCACCACTGCTGCCTTTTCACTTTTGCTGCTTTCTTCCTCTGCTGGGAAGGCCTTTCCACACCTCTCATATAAATGCCAGCATTTGGGTGAAGCTTTGGCTTAATGCCTCGGGTAGAATTAATAACTTCCTGGTCAGTGCTGGTACCTCTGGGTCCTGTTCCCTACTGACAGGTCAACTGAAAGGTGGCCTCCATCTAGACAGATGCCTGAGGGGAGGCTGTTCCATCCCACAGAAGCCCACTCTTCCTCCTCCCATAGAAATTGAAGCCAGGCTCATGACTGCCATCTGCCTGAAGTCAGCTGTGGCCTTGGGGGTGGAATTTGAGCAGGTCTGGGACTAGGACATAGGTTTTCAAGTGCACCTCCAACATGGAAATGACTGTGTTCCCACCAGGCAGGTGACAAAACCTCAGAGCAGCCCTGGCCAGTAGAACCTCTGAGGTGATGGGAATGTCCTAAGATCTGTGCTGCCAGTGTGACGGCCACTGGACACTTGGATAGTGGCTGGTGCAACTAGAAACTGGATTTTTATTTGTCTTTAAATTTATTTAAATTAATTAAAATTAAAATCACCAGCAGCTACTGTATCAGACAATGGTGCCCCTAAGGATGGAGAAGCAGTGAGTCAGAAGGAACACGGGTCTTGGAATGCCCAGTGGAGCAGAGCACCCACCTAAATGGACTGCTTATCTAGGAACAATTGAGTGGAAGAGAAAGGTGAGTCACTATATTTAGGGCAGTTAGGGGGAGACCATGGCACATAGGGATAGCAAGGACAGCAGGGGGTCCGAAGCTCAGTATTGGAGTTTAATTCCTGCCTCTGCCACTTACCAGCTGCACGAGCTTGGGCCAGTTATTTCCTCTCCTAGGGCTTCAGATTTCTTCTCACCACTATGGGGATACTGAGAGCTCCCCCCCCCCCCCCAATCATCTCGGTTGCCATGAGATTTAAATGAAGTAACAAATGTAAAATCCATAGAATATGGTCTGCACATGTGCTAGCTATTATATGAAATTTGGGGTCTGTTTGTTACAGCATCTTAGCTTTGCACTAACTGGTACAGGTGGGCTCCCATCACGAGTCCACCATTCACCACTGGGCAGGTCACTGGGCTTCTCTGCACCTCTGTTTTCTTGTCTCTAAAATGAGGGAAGTAGTGGGCTCTCTCTTACAGAGTTCTTGGGAGTGATAAATGAGATGATGCCAGTAAAAGGCTGAACTGAGTGCCTGGCCCACAGTCAGGCTCACTGTCTGTAAGGGCTGTTCTTTGATGTGTCACGCTGTCACATCAGTAGCTGTGCAGGCACCTCAGGGGCAGAGACTGTCATTTCTTTTTCTGTTCACCAATGATCAGTGCAGTGAAGATGCTCAACAAATGTTTATGAAATGGACAGACATTGGACGTCACTCCTCTAGCATTATACAGTTTACCTGAAAACCTCATGCTCTGGGGTTCTGTCCCTTCGTCTCAGACCCTCCTGAGGCTGACAGTTCTTGCCACACTAATGAAGAGTCACCATACAGCCTCAGCCCAGCCCGAGGTCTAGCCAGGATGACTTGCATGGGCAGGCCCTTGGCAGGGGTCCCCTCCAGGATCACTCTCACCATTTGCTATTTAGTAAGTGCCTGCCCTGAGGGACACCAAGCTCAGTGATGACATGTGGCTGGAGTGTCAGGGCCTTGGTAGACCCTGACGTTCCCCAACTCCCACAAATGACTGGCCCCTAAGCAGGAGCTGGTAGGAAACCCTCATTCAAGGCCTTGCTGGAAAAAAGGAGGGCCTGGAATTTCACCCACAGTCAGGGCTGGAGGACAGGGAGTCAGGCGATCCTGACAGAGGCCCCAGATGGCAGGGCATGAGCTAGAGCCACACACATGCCCAGTGAGGAGTCTGGGGTAAGGTTTGGGGCACAGGTATGGGATCTTATATTTATTTTCACCATATCTCATTTTTCAACCTAGGGCAAGTAAGAGAACTTGGGGTGGAGGGGGTTTCTAGAAGTTTCCATCTCTGGCATCTTGCATTGCAGGGGGGAATACAGGTGGTGCCGCCCTCAGAGCAGACCAGGCCAGCAGAAGCCATGAAGGGTGAGTTGTCCACTGGAGAATCCCTGAGTATCCCAGAAAAGTACTCGGGCCAAGGAAGAGCTTGGAGAGGAGGGCCTGGGGTCGGGCACAGTGCAGGTCTGAGCCAGCAGCTAGTGATGTGGGACATGGACCACACGTCACTGCACTGACCTCTCCAGGAGAGGCCTGGGGACAGGTGTGCTACCACGTTCCCAAGCCCAGCCAACAGTTGGCACACAGTGAGGACTTGTGGACTGCGTGCTGCTGTTCGTGTCTCTCGAGTCTGGGACAGACGTGTCGGGAGAGTAGAAAGGAGCAGCCCAGCTCTTGCCCTCATGGGCTTCCCAGGCTCCTCACATGGGTTATTCCCCCCTCTTCAAAGGGATGGCACCAAGTCGCAGATATTAGAGAGGGACAGAGAGGCAGAGGGGCATGGGGCATCCTCATCCCTGTCCATGCCCAGGTCTTGGGGAGAAAAACCTCCCAGCAAAAGGAGAAAAGAAAAGAGAGAGAAAGGAAAAAAAGGCTGAGGTAGGGGAGCCTCCTTCAAGGCAGTCTAGAGCTGCCGGGGGGAGGAATAAGAGCCGGCAACAAGCCGACCAAGTCCCACCTTCCCTGGCTTCGGCGGCTCTTCACAAGGCCTGCTGTTTGTCTCGACACTGTTCAGAAGTGTGAAGGGGGTTCCAGTTGTCACAGCACCTGGGAACTGTGTGAGCTTCCGGTCACTGCTGCCACGGCAAGTGACAGCAAACGCAGCACTTAAACTTCATCTCTCAGGTTCTGAAGTCTGAAGTGAGTCTCCAGGGGCTGAAGTCCGGGTGTGCTTGGGGCTGCGTTCTCTCTGGGGCTTTGGGGGAGGCAGAGGGATTCGGGGGGGGTGTGTCTCTTCCAGCATCTAGAGGCTGCCACATTCCTTGGCCCCTTCGCAGCATGCTGGCCTCCCTCTATCCTCCCATCTCCTGACTCTCTCGGCTGCCTCTTTCTCCTGTAAGAATCCTTGGACAAGAATCCTTGTCCACCTGGATAATCCAAACTAATCTCCCTAAGTAAGGTCAACGGATTAGCACCCTTAATCACACTCACTACTGTCACTCCTCTTCCGCGAAACATGACATCTTCACAGGGCCCCAAGAAATTGGCTCACGTGGTTGTGGGGGCCTGGAAAGTACAAAATCTGCAAGGCATGCTGGGCCAGAGAGCTGGGGAGAGGTGGCACAGCGGCTCAGGTCTGAATGCAGAATTCCCTCGTCCTTCCTTTTGCTCTCCAGTCCTTCCACTGGACGATGTGTCCTACCCATGTGTGAAGGGTCATGCACTTGATTCCATTTCGTCAGGAAAATCTCTCAGAGAAACACATCTGGAATAGAGTTTAACCAGATATCTGGATACTATGGTCACGCCAAGTTGACAAAAATTAACCATCACAAATAAATGACTCTACAGAACTAGGAACACTGAATGCTGAGGTGGGTCTGGGGCCACTCCAGGATTGGGAGCAGAGATGTGGGTCCTGTTCAGCTGGAGCACAGGTCTCAGGGGTGAGTCCTTTGAGGGTAGAGACACAGACCTTCCTGGCTACTGCGCAAGTCCACTTTAGAAATGAGAGGGGCCGGGCCAGCAGGGTGGGAGAGGCAATGCCCCGGGGTCAGCAGAGGACACACACGTGGACAATGTGAGAGTGAAACATGATGGAAGATTCCAGAAGAAGAAGTCAAAGGAGCAAGTGTGATGATCTTTGGCCTGCTGAGGTTGAGGTATTTATGGGCTGTCTCCTGGAAATGGCCACAGGCAGCTGTCCACGGCCTGGTGTCCGGGCGGGCTGTGACAGATGTGGAGAGAGTGGTACAGGAGATCTCAGATCATTAGTCACAGGCCGTTGGTGCCAGTACTGGGTCTGAGGGGAGTGGCCAGTGGAGAGAGGGCACAGAGACACAGAGGGCTGGGTGCGAGCCTGGAAGTCTGCTGTGTTCCAAAGCAGGGAGGAAGGACCTCGGACGGGGAGACGGGCAAGGTGGCTCCGCGGCACCAGGAGAGCCCCAAGAGGGAGAGTTGGAACCCTCCAGCCCCCGTGTATGTGGCTGGCTTCCTAACCATCAAGCTATAGGCACCGAGCCTCAAGTGCAACATTTCCAATTTCATTTTGTGTTCTATGACTTCTGCTCCTATCATGCAGTCTCATCCTCGTCACCAGAAATCCTTCTTTGTCACACAGTGGAAGTGACCAGAAGCACCTAGATCTTCAAGCAGAGTGCTCATCCAAGCCCTCCTGCTGCCATCTGCTGTCTGACCCCATGGAAGGGACTCAAAAGGTGCCCAAAGCCCCTAAGTGTCCCCCCAACAGCACCCTTCCCCCACCTGCAATGTTGCAGCTTCCCTCAGGCGGTTTAAATGTGTGCAGCAGTGAACTCCAGGCTCACAGGAGCTGGATGACAAGACACTTTGATACTATGCTTTTGAGATTTGTTAGCCATGTAAAATTGTTAAAAGCCTATTATAAAAGTAGGGTTCTGGTGTATCCTTGGTATCTGCTGTGCCGAATCAGCTCATGTGCACTTGGTCACAACCAGAACATCATGGGCATCCCAGGAGCTGTGCTGACCCAGGGCCCACTGACCTGGGGGTGACATATGTGTATTTCACAGGCATGGCCAGCACAGAAGGTACCCAGCTGTGGTTCTGATTAAAGGTGCAAGTAATACTGTGGTGACTAATCATGACAGGATATTGAACGGGGAAAGGCCCGGCCACTGACAAAGGGCTCTTGCACTTAACTCAGAATCCACTCTGATCAGTTGTCTGTTCTAAGGTGAACATTTTATCCTCGCTTCTGTAATAATTTCCGGCTTTTAGAATTCCACATTTTCCCAACAGCATATGAATCCTCATTACTCAGAGTACAAATTAACACTTCTCAAAATGTAACACTGTTTCTAGACACTGACATGGGGACAGAGATCTTTTTCTTTCAGACATCAAATGTTGAAGAACCCCTCTCTGGCAGGTATTTGCACACGTGCCGCTGTGGTCAACTTTAGACTTTTGTCACTCCTTGGTGTAGCTACTTGGCCTCATTCTTACATTCTCTTTGCTCTGTCACAGGCTCTTCTCTGTGGGACCATATCTGAGTGCACTCAGCAGATGATGGTCAGAGGTGTCCCTGCACATAGACTTACCAGAACCTCTCCTGAAGTGCTGAGGTCAGGAGACTCAGAGCTGATTTATTACCAAAGTGCACGGCTGGCTCAGATGGGTGAGTCACTCAGGGCTGGAGAAGTCCCCTCAGGTCATGTCCTTGGAGGCCTTGGGGATGCCTTACATGCCTTTTCCCCAGTCTATGTGTGCGTGTAAGTGTGCATGTGTTTGTATGTGTGAGAGTGTGTACATGTGTGGGAAAGTGCCTATGTGTGTGCATGTGGGTGTGCATGTGAGTGTATGCATGTGAGTGTGCATGTGTGAATGTGTGCGCGTGTGCATCCACGTGACTATGCATGTGCAGTGTGCATGTGTGTGTATGCACATATCTGTACCTGTGTCCGTGTGATTGTGTGAGTGGCAGAGTGGAGAGAGCCACAAAATCCTTGCATGAGGAGCCACGCTGGACTTTCTCACTAATAAACAGGGCAGAGAACCTACTTTAAAGTCCCCTTGAGCATCTCTGTAAGGAATCAAAGTGAGACCAGGGCTGTGTGTCCCTAAGAGAAACTTCCATGGACAGACTCTGATGCCCGGGACTTGAAGGCAGCCTGAATCCTTGGGGTGGGCTCACAAGAGATGGGGATCATCTAAGGCCTGGAATTCACCCATTTGCCCAGCACCAAATCCCTGGCCCCGGCTGCCCCCGTGTCTGCCCCTGCCCAGTCAGGGAGCCCGGCAAAGTGCTTTCATTGTTTTGATAATTTGTTGTTCACATTTTTGTGATCTCTATGCAATAACAAGAACAGGAATAAAAATCTCCAGCAGTGCGGGAGGATGCTGAGAGCAAAAGCCCCCACCCCAAGCTTCCTAGGCCCTCCCCATCATCACTGCTTCCAGTGGTTTCTACGTCTGTCAAAGGCACGGGCACACATGTGGTGACACACCTCTGGCAGCTCTGTGGTGCTGAGAATCCAGCCTAACACCCCACCCTGCACCCAGTCAAATGCACCACTGTTTTAGTTTCTCTGTTGGCTCATTTGTAACTCTGAGTATTGCACGTGAATTTCTTCCCACATGGGTCTACACCACGGACCCCGACCCTCCAGCCCTGCCCAGAGCTCTTCTGTGCTTTATCCGTGGGGCTGCCCTGGATGCTACAAGAGTCAGCCAACAGCGGTTCTCTGACCAAATCAATGAAAACACCCCCACATGAAGCCAAGCAGTGTACGCCAATCTCATTTCTTTTATCACACAGCTTATTGTGCTTCCAGAAGTTTCTAACTTCTGCTTTTTAAGGATTTGCCTTCTTCACATCCTTTTATTATTTTCTTCAACCAAATTCTCCAGGATCTACTCTGTTTAGCTGCAACCAGCTTTTCCCCCAAACACCCCCAGGCTAGTGGGATCTGCCATGCCTGGAACCTTCTCTGCATCCCTCTTGATGTTTCCTATGAACTTAAGTCACGGCCTATGAAGGACACTGTGGGACTGGTGACTCCATCCGCATCTGCAGCATCTTTAATCCTCCTCCACCCTCTGTCCATAACCGAGGAGAGAGTCTTGGTTCAAAGTCATTTTCCTACCGAACTTGGAAAACACCATGCACAGGAGAGTTTATTTTGGAATGCTTCTTATTCCCAGAAAAAGTCTTCCTGCATACTTGCTCTCCTGAGATTCCTCCGGAACGTGTGTGGGACACATTCATGGCCCTGGGAACACAGTGGGATTTTTTTCAACCTGGACACTTTTGTCCTCTAATTCTGCAAAATTCACAGCCTCTTTTCTGGGACTCCTTTCCCTCTGCTTTCTTTTTCTTGGCTGGGCAGTCGGGTTGGACCAGCTACACTGTGTCCCCAAGTCCTTTTTTCTTCTCTCTGTCTTACATATACAGTCTCTTTTGTTTGTACTTCCTTCTCTGGGGAATGTTTTCTATCTTCCCACTCTTCACTGATTTTTTTTTTTTAATTTTGGAAATTCAGCAGTAACCTTTTATTTCAACAGTTACTTCTGAGTCTGTAGTTGTCCCCCCCATTTTTTTTTTTTTTTTTGCTTGTCAGCAGTAACATAGAGTAATACAGCTTTATTCTCTGAAAATACAAAATAGTGAGGTTTATTTCTTTTTTATTAAAAGTATTCTTTTGTTCCAGATGGAGTCCTATTTTCTTTGGTGTATTTCTTTTCCTGTATCTGGCTTGCTCCTTCTGGTCACGCGGGTTTTCCCCACCTATTGACTCTCGCCCATTCTCAGTTAGGTGGAAAGCACAGGGGAGCTGCCTGTGGGCCCCACGGATGTGGGAGGCCTCACTAACTGGCCAGCTCTCTTTACTCGGCTGGGGACGGTGGGAGGCAACTGTTGTGTTCAGGGTCCCCAAAGGCAGGAAGGCGGGGAGTGTTGGCAGCTCTGTGGTGCTGAGAATCCAGCCTAATTCCTTACATACCCAAGTTCTCTCCAGATATTTTACTGAATTTCTTAAGAAAATAATACTAATTCAGGGAAAGGGCAGAGATGAGGTATGGGGATTATTTGCCTTTGTTGTTGTTTATATTAGAAATAAAGTCCTAGGAATTGTATATATTTCCCAAGAGTTGGAAAAATGTTTGATCCTTAAAAAACACAGACTGTCCTACAACTATGTCGAAATCCCTCACGATGAAGAGAAAGAGAATTGAATCGGACATTTCTGTGAAGCCAATGAAAACAGCAGAATTCAAATCCAGACTGAAAACTGGCCTGACCTTTCAGGTCATGATGAAGCTTAGATTTCTACGACATCCCTGATGAGTACAAAAACCAGAGTGCCGTTGGCATGTAAAGATTTGAATGCCAACTAAACAGAGCTCTTTAATTACTGTGTCTCAAAAGGGGGCTGTAACCTACCCACAGATGCCTGTTTCAGCCATTCCCGGCTTTCCCCGGCATCTGAATATCAACATTCCGCAAATGACGTGTGAAACCAGACAGCTTTGCTTACCAGTATGCAATCTTAAAGGTGGAAAATGCCTTAATAGCCACCTGGTTTAAGTTCTAATTTTAGACACGAAGAAGCTGAGTCTAAGAATTTTTTTAAAGGGAAACATCAGAGGTCACACAAGCAGCGAATGGGAGATGAAAGAAGGAAGATGAGATTGAAGTGAGAAGACTTGGGTCTTGTCTGTGTTACTTTGTGCTGCTGGAACAAAATACCCAAGAAAAGGGCAGAGACTTCATTCCTACATTCTAGAGGGTAGGAAGTTCACAATCAAGGCACCAGCAGATCTGGTGTCTGGTGGGGCCTCTGCCTCCAAGACGCCACCTTTCACAGGGCAAAGGGGACAAAAAGGAATGAGCTCTGCTTTCACAGGACAGATGAGATGAAAGGGTGGGCGGGTGAGAAGGCACTCAACACTGGCCTCAGCCTCTGTAAGGACACTAATGCCTTTCTGAGAGCAGCCCTCTCATGACACAGTCACTCAAAGACCCCACCTTCCGACACTGTTGCATTGGGTATTAGGGTCCAACATGTAAATTTTGCAGAAACACATACATTCCAACCATAGCAGCTCTGTCCCTAGTTTTTCTAGCTTGGGTTC
Source organism: Loris lydekkerianus (assembly GCA_963574355.1). Taxonomy (NCBI): domain Eukaryota; kingdom Metazoa; phylum Chordata; class Mammalia; order Primates; family Lorisidae; genus Loris; species Loris lydekkerianus. Next base: position 24,687 of record CAUYPK010062213.1, on the reverse strand, counting down.
GTCTACTCTGGCCAAGATGTCAGCTGGGATGTATTTCTGGTAGGTTAATATACGAACATGAGTCCTAGTAGCAGAAATTTAGGATGTTCTGAATCCCAACAGAGCTTACAAAATACCAAGATTACTTGAGAAAGGTAAGCTTAGTATTCCAGGTGGCCTTTTAAAGGACAAGGAAGACACCCCTGGGCACATTTGCATGAATCCATCGCCGCCATTATTGTTGGAATATGCAGGTGAAGTGTCTGAAGCCATGTGGTCCTTCAATACTTTTCAAGGAGGTTTCAGAACCAATCTAGATGGCTCTGAAGAGGAGCCAAAGACTGGAAGAATTACAATGCTTTGCGAATTCTAAGAGGTCTTGTAGATTATCCAACCTGGTAGCTTCATTTTACAGGTAAAAAACAGAAAACTTAAGTGACTAACAGAGGCCAGAGCAGCCATCGCTGGACCACTGGCTGGGGCTTTCCAGCTGGGTACTTTTCCACTCCCTGTGCCACAGCAGGACACAGTCCTGTGGGTTTCAAATCATGAGACTCCAGATGTGGATTAAATAGCCAGTGATGCATTGTCCAAGACTGATCATTCCAGATGCACAGAGATCATTTAAAAAACAAAACTCAGAATCACGTATGGTCACAACATCTCCATGTGATTAACATGCTAATCAATATATATTTATATATATATATATATATATATTTTATATATAGATTATATATATTTATATATATATTTTATATATAGATTATATATTTATATATATATATAATCAATATATGTTTTTTAATTACTCTGGTAGTGGTAAGCTCTTCTGAGCACTTTCTGGGATCTGAAATATGGGAATTCCCTCAAACCAGCAGCTGCAAGAAATTATTTTCATACCATTTCTCAGGAATCTGCTCTGCATGCCAAAGCTTTATGTGCACTTTATACTTTAGAAAATGTGCATCTATTCTATTATTGACTTTCCTTTATTTGAATTGCAGTGAAATTTGGTGGTAAAACAAAAGAAGTGTCTCTAGGATATAATTTCCTACAATTGATGGGGAAGTCTACAGTCTACATTTCTATTGTATGTATGTTCCATGAGTAACTTTAAACTTCTGTTAACCTTAAAATGAATGCTCACTGGGACACAGAATCTCAGTGAGAGATACTTGGTGATCCTGTAAGTCAAGTCCTATTTCCAGCCAACCGGCATCTTGCAATGTGGTAAAAGTTATTTCTGCCCAGTATTCTCAGGAAGTGACTTAATACTGACAAACTCTGAGAGGAAGACTTCAAAATATAAGAAAAGGAGTTTTGAGAACAAGTGGGACCCAGATGCTGGTTCTGAAGCCAGTGAAGGCCCAAGTCCCACTGGGCACATGGCCGCTGTCATCGGCACCCACCCCTGCACCCACCTGCTGCTCCCACTGGGCAGTGGCAGCAGCGTGGGTCACTGGATGGCTGTCCTCTGGCCTTGCAGTCACTCATTTGGGAGTTGAGGCTCAGTGGTCAATGACCTCTACGGTTTGCCCCAGTGCCGGCAGCTGTCACAGATAAAATAAAACTTTTCCATGGAATGTGGTTCCAGAACAAGCCATTTAAAACATCTCTTTCGGCTTTAGCCTCAGTTTCTGAGATCACTTCTGATTGTGCAGAAGCTGGAAACTGTACTCATCTTGGGGAGAAGCATATTAGAAATCTAAAAGCCTCCATGTAGAATTCAGCTGTTCCACTTTAGGATCAGATTTCATCTCGAATTATGATGGTAACATTAAGTCAGAAACACTGTAAGTGTAAATATGGGTGCACCATTTCCTTAATACGGGTGAATGCTATTGTTTAAATATAAAAACAAAAAACAAACAAACAAAAAAACACCTTAAGCATGATCCACAGATGCGCATATCAGCATTTTGAAAATTGGCAGGGTGACTTATCTTTGTGGCAAAAGCCCTGGTCAGCAGGGATCTTTATATTAACCCAATTGCTCCTTGACAGCATCTGATCCAATCACAGCCCCTCAGCAACTGCCATGCGACCACTGGCTACAGAAATACACCACATCGCTTGGGCTTGGGGGATGTTTCGTGTGCACAGGCCATGCCTGCTCTGGAGGGGGGGGCACCTCCCCTACAGGTAGCAAGGCTGTGGCTGCCCCCACTCCTCAGCAAGGACACTCCCAAAGTGGCCTTCTGGCCCCTGGCTATCTGCCCCTCACAATTCCAACAGCTCCCGGAATGCCCATTCCAAGCCAAAGGCTTGTCTGGAAAAACACAGGTTAGACAAGAGCCTGCTGTTATTTCGGCAGTGACCCGATTCAACACCTGAGGAACAAGACCACATCAGGCGGGACTGGGGACGAGGACAAAGACCTCAGGAGCTGCTGGACTTAACGGCAGCCTCTGCTCCCTCTGTGCATCTTACAACTTTCTCTGGACCTTACCTGCTCTATGTCTTCGTGGAGTTCTGATTTAAAGAAGGAATGAGGTCTGTATAAAAAAAGAGCATTTACTTCCGCATCAGCCCAGCACACCCCTGGGAATGAGTCAGCCGTCACGGGGCAGGAGAGTCTGTGTGTTCAGGTGAAGAAGTGAATAAAATACATAGCACAGCCTTCCCCGGTCAGCTGAGCCCCATCTGCACAGTGACCACAGGGCCGCATGCCGCTCTGCCTCCTCAGCTCGAAGGACAAAGTAATAACAGTGGCTGGGAGGGCAGCAGACCCGCCCTCGGCTCCCCATATAAACAGGGAGATGGAGTAACAGGAGGTCCTGGGGTAAAGAGCCCTTCAGACCTGAGCCTTCAGGGATTTGGCAGGTCTTCTCCCCTTTGAGGATTTTCCACAGTCACGTCTAAAACAGACTTATCTCAACTTCCCACTCCAGGGCAGCCTGACTCGACGACAACAAAAAAGCAAAAAGCGGACCAGCCTAGAGTTATTCATCAAGGAGGCTGTGACTTGGAGCTATGCAGCAGCTTCCTCAGGGTTGTGATACGATGACAGGGTGCCCACAGTGTCCCCATGGCCCTGAGCAGCAATGAGGCATGAACCTGCTTCACACCATCTAAAGATCATGAACTTGCAAACATTGGAACAAAGAGAAATGGGAGGGATACCGGCTCAGTCCCCGGCTGGCCCTCCGAGGAAGCACTAACCTTCCTACCACCTCACCTTTGCGAGATTATATGCCAGATACAGCCATGAAGGTAAAAGGTGCTTCCCCTGTATGGAATAAACAATAAACAACAATAAATAAACATCACATATAAACGCTACTGCACTGAGAGAGTTTAAATCAGAGGAACAAAACCCAAGATTCCCTGGACAGAGCTCAGCTAACGATTTCCAGCCTCCAGTCTGTATTTGATAACACTGCTGATGCTTCTAGGCAGAAGCATAATGGGAAAAAAATACATCTAGAAAGATTGGGGTTTTGACAAGATTGTCCTCAGCAGGGATAACTGATATAACCCGTAAAGACTTGACGTGGGCTTGCTTTGCTCTGAACTTTACCCTCCTGCTGAAGACCTGGACAGGCCTTTTAAAGATGTAAGTGCTCTGTTGTAAAAGTGCTTGGAGTAAAGAAGGGTCTGAAAGTGGCAACCAAGACCTAAGAGGGAGGTTAGCAGTATGTTTGTGACAGATAAGCTTGAATGTGCAGGATGGGAACATGACATTTCTTAGCTGCGTCTTTAATTATGGCCTTGCAGGAGGAGGTTCTCATTCTGTGTTCCACCTTCTCTCAGGAAACTGTCTCGTGAAGTCCACTGATTATAACTGTTGATGGATTGCCAGAGAGGTTTCCAATTCCCCGATACCACCAAAGTGGGGCAGAGCATCCTCCCAGGGTCAGGATGGTACTCCAGAAGAAAACTGAGTCAACAGCCAGCCTCTCAGACACAAGTAGCTCCGCCTCTTGCTTTGCTTGGTGTCCCATTATCCCCAGGACCCCGGACATTTCCTGCACTGGTTTGGGCACCAACATTAACATCCATCGTGTTGCTATTTTTTTCTTTCTTTTTTTTTTTTTGGAGACAGAATCTCACTATGTCGCCCTGGATAGACTGCTATGGTATCACAGCTCACAGCAACCTCAAACTCTTGGGCTCAAGCGATTCTCTTGCCTCAGCCTCCCAAGTAGCTAGGACTATAGGCGCCTGCCACCACACCTGGCTATTTTTTTGTTGCAGTTGTTGCTGTTGTTTGGCAGGCCGGGACTGTGTTTGAACCCAGCAGCCCAGGTGTATGTGGCCAGTGCCCTAACCACTGAGCTACAGGCGACGAGCCTGCTGTGTCACTATTGAACAAGAGCTGTCTGCCTCACTGATGTTTTTACCATCCCCTGTTTGCAAAGGGGTAAGTTTAGGGAACACTTGGATCTACCTTTCAAAAAACCGAAATAGTACCTGTAAATATCTCCTGGCCTGTTGGGTGGAGTCCTCAGTGTGGGCGGCACGTGGTGACTTACCCACTTCCACAAAGCAAAGCACAATAGAGAAAGCAGCAACGCGACAGTGAGAAATCAGCAGACACCCAAACCATCAGTCAGCGTTATCATCCCCAGGATGTCGTGTGGATTCCGTGGGCCCCAAGATGGTCCAATACAGAGAAGCCTACCCCCCAAATCCTCAGAAACCCAGAGAGAGCAAACAGGAGGGAAACATTAGAGAAGCCGAAATAAGGAGCGTTCTCAAAATATCTGAGCAGCACTCCGTAAAACAGCCAAGAGCACAAACGGCAACAAGGAGAGGCTGAGAAATTGTCACAGGCCAGACAAGACTATGGAGACAAGAAAAATATTGTGGTTTGAATTTGTCCCCTCTGAAATTCAGGCTTTGAAACTTAATGGTCATTGTGATCATTTTAAGAGCTGGGACCTTTGAGAGCGGATTTGGGGTTGGGGGCTCTACCCTCATTAATAGGCTTACGGCCCTTTGAAAAGAGGCTTCCCAGGGCGCTGGGCTAGTTTGCTTTTCTGCTCTCCCATGGGGTCAGGACCCAGCCTTCCTCCCCTCTGAAGGACACAGTGCACAGGGCCTTATTGAGACTGGAGAGCAGCCCTCATTAGGTAATTGAGCCCGCCAGCCCCTTGATCTTGGACTTCTCAACCTCCGGAACAGTGAGAATTACATTTCTACCATTTATACCAGTAAATCACCCAGTCTCAGGCCTTCTGTTACAGCAGCAGAAACAGACTAAGACCAAATGCACTGTGGAATTCTGAACCAGAAAAAGTATGTAAACTGCAAATACAGTCCACTGCCTGGACCATAGGAACATGCCAAGGTTCATCTCTTAGTGGTGACAAAGGGGCCACAGTCACAGGAGGCGTTACTATGACAGGAGAACACAGTGGGGACAGGGGTAGCTAAGCCAAGTGCCTGGGCTGTACATTTAGGGAGGCGTTCATTCTGAGGGTCTCAAGTGTGCCAGCCTTGTACGACCCTGTACTGTCTTTGCAACTCCTCTGCAAATCTAAAATTATTCCCAAACAAAAGTTTATTAAAGACTAGACTTTAAGGAACCAGCCCCTGGTTGGAATCTTGCAATATCCTCTTAAAGATACAAAATGACGAACTCTTGGCAAGGGAAGGAGATACTGTGAACGGGTCCAGCCACCGCAGGTCTCGGACACAAAGGTGACCTGCTGTCCCTGCCACTCTGCTGCACATGTGCACCTGCAGTGTTGTGCACAGTGCAGGAACGACACCAGCCAGTCTCAAGAGTGAGAGTCAGCAGGAGCCCGCTGGGAGGGGTGTCCATATTTAGCAGCGACTAAGGGATTCCTCAACTGGAGGCTTTATAAACCCAGCCACAGCATCTGTGGAGGACAGTTGGCCCATGTGTGTTAAGATGTAGTCACTGCTCAGAAGCAGCCACGGATGGTAACTTTGGGTCCATTTACCTCCCTCAAGAGCCGCATCTGTGGCCTTGCACAAGCTAGACTGGTTGGATATGGCGCTCGTGCCTGGTGATCCCGGGAGCCCTCCCTGCCCTTGCTCATTAAGCACCCGTGTGAACCACGTGGAGCTGCAGGTCTCCCTGTCCCATCAGGGCCTCCTGGGGCTGAAGTCGTGCTGGAGGAAGAATGTGTCCTTAATAGACAACAACCTGGCACGGGCACGATGGGGGGAGGAGGGAAGGGATTTAATTCTTTTGGGGGGGGAAGAGCCATCTCCCACTTGCAACGAGAGCTAAAAAGAGCTCTCCCATGTGTGCAGCGCCACGTAACTTCCGGTGCAAAGCCACCAAACACCCACGCCTACAAAACGGTTGCCAGTTCCTCCTCCTCCCGCCAGGCGGGAGAGCCGAGGGGAGCCAGCCCTCCGGATGGCCCAATGCCGAGGCTGATGTGGACGTAATAAGGAACAAATAAGTGCTTTCTAATGGATGGGAGCATCTCGCCCGAGGAATAGCTGAATGTCAGGGAGGAGGGAAAAACACCAATAAACCCAAAGTATGTTTTCAGGAAACCTGGAGAATGCTTTTTGCATAACATTATATCTTCCTCTGCTAGAAGTGCCAATTTTTACTTTCTCACTATTTTTATTTTCTTGAGAAATGATCATTTTTATAAATAGCCTTTTAAATGTCAAACAAACTGGTTGAAGAATTTATCTCTACTTCTCCTATATAACTTAACTCTTGCTTAATTGGGTGGAGAGAAAGAGGGTCTCAGAAATAAGCATCTGGAGTAAATTATTCTGTCTGGGAAGGGGTTTGCCCATCTCATCTCCCGATGGTGGCACTGGGCTGCCTGGTGCTGGGGAGATGGCCCTCCTGGTGTCCTGATGGCCGCTCTTCTGCCGTATCCCATAGATGGAACTGCTAGGAAGCAACTGACCTGAGGCCAGGGAGGCTTTTCTTTTTCCTCACAGCCACGGCAAGACCTCAACTCACATGGCTCAGAGCTGCAGGGGCTGCTGGCCAGAGGTGGGCAGAGGTGGGGCACGGTGGATGCTCATTCCCTGCTCGAAGCTGGGCTCCTTTGTTGGAGCCAGACAGAGCCAGCATGTGGCCAGGAAGAGTAGGTGTGGAGGGTCCATTTGATCTGGACCATGGTCTCAAAGAGCCTCCCTGGACCCACAGAATCAGCACCACTTGGGAACTGGTCAGAGACACAAGTCCTGGCCCTCCCTCCAGATATGGAGTCAGAAGCACTGGACGTGGGGCCCAGCCACCAACAGGGGAACACAGCCTCCAGGACACCTGACGCCCCCTCAAGCATGAGAACCCCAGTTTAGAAGCCTGGTTCTCACACCACTGTAGATGTGTGTGTGTCTACACAGGTTTCTAAACATGCTGACATCAGAATCACCATTGTCAACCAGTTGGTCCCAAGTTTGGCATGGACACTGGGGTTTTCAAACTGCTGATGATTTTGACAGGTGGCAAAGTTAGAGAACTTCTGATCTGGAACAAGAAGCTACAAGTGCAGGTCCAGCCCGGCACTGCTCTGTCCTCAGGGCCTGAAAGTTATGTCTCCCTCTGAGGGTTGCTGAGGAACAGGGTTCGCTGCTCTGGCTGTGTCTGGGACATTTCCAAAGATTTTCGTTTTGTTTCTCTAAATGTCTTACCACAAAAAATGAGTAAGTGAGGTGATGGTGATGTTAATCAGTTTTAAGCATTCCACATGGTATATCAAAGCATCACATCGTACCCCACAAAGGTAGACAGTTATGATTTTAATTAAAAATTAATTAAAACATAATTTTTTCATTATTATTTCTCAGACCATGCAAACATGCAAGCCAGGGTCTCACCCATGCCCCATTCTCTTGTCCAAACAACACCTGAAATTATCTCCATGGTTCAACTGGGATGGGTGGACATTCCACCCAGGGTTAAAAGTGCCTTTCCTTAGTAGTTTGAGACAGCTTGGGAATTGGGTCCTAATTGTCCACAGACCACCCCTCCTGACTGACAGTTCACATGAGCTTCAGGCTCCTGCACCTGTCCTGGGTTCCTGAGTCAGGGAAAACCAGAGACCCCGTGAGAAATGCTTCCAGCACCTCGGCCTCCTGAGCAAAGCCCTTGCACCCCCGGCATCCCTAATGATGGCGATTTTATGAAATTCCTTAAAATAAAATTCCCAACTGCATTTTAGCATAGCCAGTTTCACTATAATTAAAGTGTCCTGCTGGATCTGAATCACACAGAAAAAAACAAGGTTTCCATTTCCAAAACAAATGTGGGAATTCTTATCTCAAAGCATCTCAGTTCAGCTCTCACTTCCTCCAGGAAGACCCCCCTGATTTCCCTGGTGGTTGAAGACCTCCTGGCTCTGCAGACCTTTCCTTTTAGTCACTGAGTAGAGCCTCAACCCCCGACTGTGAGTGACATGATTCCTTTTGACACACTGGCAAGGGCACAGCCAGGCTGTGTGGCTGTCTCCTATATCCCCAGTGCTCAGCCCCAGGGCTGGCACGGTTGTTGAATAAACAGCAGGCTGATTCTCTGACTCCAGAGAGCTTGCATCCTTTCTGGCATCCCGGCAGCTTTCTCTGGAAAGACCATGTAGGCTGCACATGAAATCACAAGCGTCCCGGGGAAATGTAACACTCCGCATGGAAGTTTAAAACCAGGCATGTGAGAGATATTGCCATTTCAGGGGGGCGGCTGGCTGCAAACTGCCCTGGGCTGTTCGGTTAGGGTTTGCTCTGGGTTTGCTTTTGCCCAAGCTGATCCAGGACAAGGCAGAAAACGTCGCACAATAGTGGGGGTCGGTCTGAGAGAGGTGGGTGGGGCGCAGCCCGGCCGAGCAGCCCACTCCTCCTACAGACAGAGCTGTCACCAGCTTTTTCTTTTACTCCAAGACCCTGAACGAGAGCACAGGGGACAAAACGTAGATTAGGGATGCCAGGTGTTAACATTTTGTCAGATCATGCTGTAAACAATCATTAAGTTCAGACGTGAATTAATACAAACTCTTAAAATACAACATAAGTGCATTTTCTATCATCATTCTGAAAAACTAGAGTAGGACTTCACATTAAAAAAAAATCCTTCCCTATGCCCTCCTTCCGCCAAGTTTTGCCAGGACTGTAGCAGTGACCAAAGAGAAGACTGGAAAAGGTTACCCCTCTCCTTCCAGAGGAATCAGGAAATCGCAAAAAGTAAAAATAGCAGTGAGGCATTGGAGAAATCTTAGAACTAAAAATCAACTCTTCAACAACCAAGGATATAATATACAGCAAAACCTCCAGAGTTGGTTATGCAGCAGGGGGAGAGTCTTACAGGCTACCCAGGTCCATAATGGAAGACTGTGGGCATGGTGTGTGGGTGTGATACACATCACAGCAGCACTGCGTTGTGCTATGACAACTTACAGAATATTTTTATAGGCATTATCTGCTGGACACCTTGAAACAATGTGTGAATGAGGCAGTAGCCCTCCCCTACGACTTGACCAAATGAAGAAATGTGGCCAAGTCCTGCCACAGCCCTGAGAGCCAGGATTGAGCCACATTCTCCGTTTGTGGGTCCAGACCGCTGCTAACCACCTGCAGCCCCAGGACCTAGGCCAACCCGGGGGCTGATGCTGGGAGCTGTGCTCATTTCCTGCGACCGTTGTAACAAACTACCACAACTGGGCAGCTTAGAAACAGCCAAAGTTTATCCCCTCAAAGTTCAAGAGACCAGCAATCTCAAATCAAAGTGTCCACAGGCTGCCCTCTTCCTGGGGCTCTGGGAGAGTGTCCTGCCTGCCTCTTCTGGCTTCCAGGGCTCCAGGGGTTTCTTGGCTTAGTGGCTGCATGGCTCTGATCTCTGCCTACATCTCCATGCAGCCAGCTTCTCCGTAGCACACGTCTGCATCTATATCAGTCTCTTAGAAGGACAGTCTCCGTGGACTTAAGCGCCACACAGTCAGTATGAGACCATCTCAGTATCCTAATCACACCTGCAAAGACCCTATTCTGAATAAGTTTGGGGGAGCACAAGAATTTGGGGGGACATTTACAGCCTCTACTGTCACAGCCCCAGGCTGGCTCCACAGCGACACCTGGATCAGCGTTTGGAGGAATAACTGGGCGTCAAGGTCGAGCCGAACCCCCACAGGGTGCTAACCATCCCGGGGCAGCAACACTGCAGGCTGTTGGCATTAGTGCTTGGCTGCAATTTTCATGTTTTACATTAATGCTGTTGTGCTGCCTTCAGTCTCCAAATGCCTGGTCACTAAGAAAAGACAGACAACCAGACAATTTTGAAGACAGTGTTTGAATCATCATGCTGGTGAAACAAGCCTCTCCCTCCATGTCACGGGTCCCACAGCAGGTGTGAGGGGAGGGCTGACTCTGTCTGTAGGGGTCTAAGCACTTTGAAGTGCACATCATGTTCTCTTGAAGCTTCAAGAGGCAGACAGGGGGTGTGGCTGTGAGCCCAGCAGGGAGGCCTGTGCCTGGCCTGCTCCTGGATGAGCTGAGGGGCTGGGTGCCTCCTCCCCTAAACCTTGCCTGGGTACATGGAGGCCCAGGGAGGTGCATAGAAGTGACCAGAATGCATCAAGCAAAAGGGTGGGAAGCATCTCAGGAGCTGCTAGGGTGCAAAGGCCGCCTAAAACGCCTCATTCCCCAGGCCAGTGCAGAGAGCAAGGCCGCCTGCTCTGCACCACCTCGTCCCACAGGCCAGTGCAGAGAGCAAGGCCGCCTGCTCTGCACCACCTGGTCCCCAGGCCAGTGCAGAGAGCAAGGCCGCCTGCTCTGCACCACCTCGTCCCCAGGCCAGTGCAGAGAGCAAGGCCGCCTGCTCTGCACCACCTGGTCCCACAGGCCAGTGCAGAGAGCAAGGCCACCTGCTCTGCACCACCTGGTCCCCAGGTCAGTGCAGAGAGCAAGGCCACCTGCTCTGCACCACCTGGTCCCGCAGGCCAGTGCAGAGAGCAAGGCCACCTGCTCTGCACCACCTGGTCCCGCAGGCCAGTGCAGAGAGCAAGGCCGCCTGCTCCTGCATTCAGAATCATTTAGAGGAGCACCCTCCAGTGCTGTGTCTCCTGCTTGACATGAAGCGTCCTGTCAACCAGCCCAGCACAGCTTTGCTCTCTCCCTACACATGTCACTCTTATCCCCAGTTCAAGTTCAGCAACCCCATCTTATTAACTCTCCCATCTTACACGTGAAAACCCAGGCATCCAGCAGTGTCAGGAGGGCTCCTGGAGACCCTGCGGACGGAACCTCAGTGCATGAAAGCTCCGACTCAGCGACCACCTCCAACAGGGCCTTTGTCCTGAAGCCAACGAACTCCAGGTTACTTGCGTCAGGCCCACTATTTCCCAAAAGCCCCCTGGAGCTCACTGAAGCCCACAGTCCTCTGAAGTGACAGTGATCAGCCCTCCTCCTCCATTCCCTCCACAGGGAAGTGCATTTTTCCTGAGAAAACAGGGGACAAGAAATAGGAGACCTAGGTCCTCACTTCTGTCAAAAGCAACCACGGCAACCGGGAGGACAGGAGACATGTCCTCCCCACACCTTCTCCCCTTTCTTGCCCAACCACATTTCTTTTTTCTTTTCTTTTTTCTTTTTTTTTAGACAGAGTCTCACTTTGCTGTCCTCGGTACAGTGCCATTGCATCACAGCTCACAGAAACCTCAAACTCTTGGGGTCAAGCGATTCTCTTGCCTCAGCCTTCTAAATAGCTGGAATAGGCACCTGCCACAATGCCCCCTGTTTTTGGAGATGAGGTCTTGCTCTTGCTCAGGCTGGTCTTGAACTCATGAGCTCAGGTGATCCACCCACCTTGGCCTCCCAGAGTGCTAGGAGTGAGCCACCTCACCCAGCCCCAAACGCATTTCTAATTCTGAGGCGAGAGCTGCAGCTTTATGATAAAACTCAAGGCAGCTACTGTGACCCGGGATAGCCATTAAGTTCAAGTTCCCATTCAAGTTCAGCAGCCCCATCTTACTAACTGTCCCAAGCCTTAGTCTCTGCATGCAGAAGTGCAGCCTCGGCAAGATCGCCCCTTGGCAAGGGATGTGGCCCACCCTACAAGAGCATGGGAGCTGGGGGTGTCACAGAGGAACACATGTGGCAAAAAGGGACGGAGTCACCAGGTGGGCAGCTGTGTCATCTAAACCTCAGAGGGAGGAGGGAGCCCAGAGGGGTGGGGATGACTCTTCCATGGAGTGGCAGAGGACAGACATGGCCCCTTATGGATGTAGTGGCGTTTGAGTACCTTTACCCGACACCGAGCTTGGGAGATAGGAGTAACTAGAAGTACAAACGGAGCTCTACGGCTTTGGCTCCATGACAAAGTCGCCTTTGAGGAGGAGGATGAGAGGAGCAGGTAACCAGAGACGCTCTGGGGGATCCCTGGGGGAGGGTCAGCCAGGGGCTGAGGGCCAGTCCAGGATGGGGCACTGGCCCAGGACAGGGTGATGGGTAGCCCCTGGGCACCCAGCGGGCAGGACACTCTTTAGACTTCACATGAAGGAGCTTATCCACAAGAACATCTCTAAAGGGGGCATTGGCTCAAGAAAGGACAAAAATATCCACAAAACACAATTCTGACCAGAGAGCCCAGGTGGGAAGGTACCGTCAGGGATACAGGAAGTGCTCTGTGTCACTGGGAGTGGCCGTGAAGGTGGAGGTGCCCCAGGTGATGCTCGCTGGGGGAAGGCTGGGCACCCTCGGGGGCGTGGGAGGGGGCCTGATGCCTGCAGGACCCAGACACCCCAGACTTTGAAAAGTGGCAGAAGGTGGGTTCTCCCTGCCCCACTACCTTTTTGTGGGGAAGGGAGATGGAGGGAAGAGTGCAACAGCACATTTCTGGATCCATATGAGGACCTAGTGATTTCCCACTATCTCGGAGGGCCAGAGCAAAGGCAGGTGCTGGGCAATGAGGAAATGGGTGTTTCCGCCTGAGCCAGTGGCCTGGGCGGCCTGGGCCAGCTGTGTGCCCCCTCCCTGGGGCCCTCTTTCCTGCCACTGATCTGTCATGAGCATCCAATACCACTTACTTCCAAGGCTGCATGGGCTAATTTCAGTGATCAGCTAAATGATATGTGATCCAAATCGGCTTTCCCTTTCCTGGTATCTCTAAGACAGACTCACTGCTCTGACTGCAGAGCCCCAGACAGGATGTTGCCACCACGGGGTCGAGGGTAAGGTCCTCGAGGAAGAAGACCTGCTTTAAAGAGCAGGTGGGTGACCATTTCTCCCCATTTCTTGTGACTGATTGCATTTGGAAAGACTATTTCTGGATAGAATCACCTTCACATTTATTTCGGCCTTATCAATGACTATGTATTTTATCTTGTAAAACTGGGAAAACAAGGAAATTGACTTCGGAAAGTGGAACTGTCCAGAGACAATGCACACTGACTTCCTGGTACTCCAGCGTCCAGCGTGGTGCATTAGCAACTAAGATTTCACTCCAATTTCAACCTCAACCAACCAGGGGTTCTCAGCTCAGGACAATTTCACTCCCCTTTTCCCACATGGCAATGTCTGGGGACACTTTTGGTTTTCACAGCCAGGATGGGGCTAAGCACCCCATAACACACAGAACAGCCCCCTCTACAGCGAATGACCCTGTCCCCAGTGTCAACAGTGCCAAGGCTGACAAATCGGGTCAAACCCCCAGCTGTTACCACATTTTCCAGCTCTGGATTCACTCATCTAAACCAGTGATTACTAGCTTCCCTATTTAAATAATTACATCATACAGACAAAAGGAGGCCATTTAAAACAAAAAGTCCACAGAAGAAAGCAAATAAGTAATCATTAACTTTTCACTCTGCTTCACTATATAGCCAAACAATCGATCTTACTACTTCAGGGTGTAAATAAAAAATTAGGCACCAAATGAGCTGAGTGCTCTTTGTGACTCCAACTTGTTCCCTTGGCACATTCTGCGATGTTTCTCCATGTTTCTCACGTTAACCTCCGTGGGAAGAGCCCAGACGACATTTGCCCTGTAAATACCATGTCAGTGGCAGGAGAGGCACGTAATTACACCAGGCAGGAGACTGAGCTTACCAAATTACATGTTTTTCCAGCTTTTCATTTTACAATTTAATAATATCTCCTCTAATTATACATTGTTGCAGCGTGATGTCAGAGACTCTTCTCTTGGAGGTTTTTCAGTGGCTGTACTGCACCCGATGCTTCCCCAGTCTTCAAGATGTTCCAGTCTTTTTATAGATCTAACTAATAAAAAAAGAAGAAAAATGCAAGGCAGCTGCTAAAAAGGGCCCCTATATGTCGAACATTTATGTTTTCACCGCTGTTCAACTGCTGTGGTGTCTCCTGGAGTTGATGCAAATCTTGTACTGAGCCTGGTTTGGACCCCATGGTGAAAGCAGCCCCAACTTGTGCACCACCGGCTGAGTCCAGGTCCCACTCCCTGCTTCCGTGATGCCCCAGCCTCTGTGCATCAGTGTCCCAGGGCGGCTGTGGCCAAGCACCACAGACTGCAGGGCTGAAACAACAGAAGCCTGTGCTCACCGTCCTGGGGTCTGGACATCCCAGCGCAAGGTGTTGGCTGGGCACCTCCCCTCCTGAAGGTGTGGGGAAGACTCTGCCCCAGGCCTCGCTCTGGCTGGCGGCCGCCCTTCTTCCCCCTGGGTCTCCTCATGTTGTCGCATTTCCCTCTCTGCGTCCAAACTCCTGTGTATGAGGATGCAGTTTATATTGGGTGAGGGACCCCTCTAACGACCTCACCTGAACTCAGTTACCTCTGTAAATACCCTATCTCTAAGTAAGGTCACGTTCTGTAGTATGGGAGGTCAGGACTTCAACATATCTTTTGGGGGAGAAAACAATTCAATCTGCAACATGCTGCTTTCGTTGGTTTGCTGCTGATGTTTGCTCCATGCAGAGCCACACTTACTGAGGACCCACCCACTGCCAGGCAGACTGCAAAGTCCCCTGTGCACACCTCAGGTGATCCTGTCACAGATCCAAGGCAGAGGTTGACTTTAGTCCCACTTATAATAAAGGATTCAGTCCCTCCACACAGCTAGGGAGTGCAGAATCAGGGTTAAAACTGACCAATTAATTCCAAGGCTCTGTGCTTTCCAGCCCCACCTACGGCTCCCTATAATTAAGGCAGATCCGTCTTAATTTAGCTCTTAGGAGCAACTAGGGGCCCTGCAGCTCCTCTGGAGAAAACCAGAACCTCTTCCCCTCCCCCCGCACATCACCAACATGTCATAGAGAAACTTGCTTCTACAGTTTTATATTTTTAAATTAGGGAACAAGTGTAACCCTTTGCTTCTGTAGCTAATCTAAGTCAGATCATCATGGTACTGGAGACCCATAGCTGATTATTTGTTTTACATTTTTCTAATGGAAATGGAATTTCTTGCCTTTGAAGCAGGAGGTAGTATTACAGGACTCCAGGGATAAATTCCCACTGTAACTGCATTGAGGACAGCCCCCAGGGCAATGAGCATCACCACACAGACGTCAGAGGATCGGAGCCCTGGGGAGCCCTCAGTGACCAGGCCCTGACCTGTCTGTACCTGCCCAGAATGAGACTTCCTCTCTTCATTGCTCCTGCTGACCTTGACCCAGTTCCATCACCACTCTAGCAAACACCTGACTTGGAAGACAGACTGTGTACTTTGCTCCACAAACTGAGATATTTAAATTCTGCCCATTTAAATTCTCTCGATGACATAGCACATTCACAAATGAAAAGCCCCCTGCCAGGGGACTGGGAGGTCTTTCACGGGCGGTGGTGGGTGGTAGAGGATTGCAGTGGCCGGGTCTTGATACACCAGAGGCCTCTCCCGGAACATGTCCATTTCACTTCTTCTCCCCCTCTGTATGGGTTGAATTGTGACCCCCCACCCCAAAGATATGTGGAATCTTAACCCCTGATACCTGTGGATACAAGCTTATTTATTTAGAAACAGGCTGTTTTACATGTCATTAAATTGAAATGAAGTCATTAGGGTGGGCCCTAATCCCAAGAAAAGGGAAATGCCACATTAGGACAGAGACACACAGGATGAAGGCTGTGGAATGACAGAGGCAGAGGTTGGAGGGATGCAGGCACAAACCTGGGAACCCCAGAATTTCCAGAGCCCTCAGTGCACGGGAGGATTCTACTAAGGTTTCCAGAGAGGGCACAGTCCTGCCAGCAGCTTGATCTGGGCCTCGCAGCCTCCACAACTGGGAGAGAGTAAATTTCTGCAGTTTTAAGCCATGCACTTTGTGGCCCTTTGCTGCAGCCCCAGGAAATCAACATCTTCCTTTAATGCAGGGGTCCTCAAACTTTTTAAACAGGGGGCCAATTCACTGTCCCTCAGACCATTGGAGGGCCGGACTATAGTTTAAAACAAAACTATAAACAAGTTCCTAGGCACACTGCACATATCTTATTTTGCAGTAAAAAAACAAAATGGGAACAAATACAATCACACCGCCTCATGTGGCCTGCGGGCTGTAGTTTGAGGACCCCTGCTCAGTCACCTTGCCTCAGTGTTAGGACCAGCTGGGCCCCCGTGGCAGGGCAGAACTCCAACCTCAAAAATCAACTCTAAGAAATGTGTAAGGGGGAAGGAAGAAATGTTGTCACTGATTGTAAGAAATGTTGTCAGTTAAAAAAAAAAAAAAAAAAAAAAACCTTTGAAAATGGAGTATTTCCTCAGCATTCCCACCACTCCCTGTCGACCACCTCTTTTGTCCATGAACTGGGACTGTTAGTAGACACCTGCATCCAGCAAAGGGAAAAATAGTCCCCTGTGGGGCCCAGCCACGGCAGGGCCAGAGGTGCTGGCCTCAGGCATCTGGCCCCAATCAGGGGCTCTGATTTTCGGAGGGACTCAGCCTACCCATGAAACGAAAAGCTCTCAGCATGGAAAGGTCGTGGCGGCCGTGAAAGAGAGTGTGGACCACACTCTGTGTCCAGAGAGGGACTGAGACAGGCCACAGGGAAAACGGCCCAAACTCTTGAAACCAGCTACAGGTAGCAGTTCGTAGCCGTGTGACTCAGTCCCCCCACCCAGGGAATACTCAGGGGGGTGTTAGGAAGGGTTGATCTTATAGAGCAGGTGAATATCTATCCGTATTCTTTAATAATGACCATTAATTGCCCAAAAGTTTCAATCTAGAAGAAAAGCCCAGGCAGGAGGGAGTTCTCACCTGGATGTCACCTTGGCTGTCCTCCCTTTTGTTGGAATTCCCGGCTCCAGTCCATGCTCCCGGGGGCAGAGGTGGGCAACTCATGGCACTCTCCTAGCTGGGCACATGAGTCCTATGGGACACCCTGTCCCCAGGCAGGACAATGAGTCTCTGACTGACCACCAAGGCAGGGAGTGTAGAACAGGTTAGGACCTCGGATTCCCTGGCCAACACCCTCATTTTATGGGATTGTCCTGCCACGGTTATGCCTCTTCTACAACCTGCCCAGCCAGTTGCCTTTAGGGTTCCAGAGCCAGTGTATGGTCCTAGAGGAGAGTGCTGTCCACAGGATCACTCAGTCAGCCACACTGGGACACCAACCACAGGTCGTGAGCACACGGAGTGACCCATTTGGAAAGGCTGCTGCAGCTCCCAGGAGCAGTGAACTCCCTACACACACCTGGGAGGCACAGCCCCTACTCTCTCCTTCCTAGCCTCTCCCAGGAGGTGCCCTCCCTGATCTCGTGGGCACAATCAAGGCTTCCCCCTCCCTAGCACCAGCCCCCAAGCCCGCCTTTGAGGGGTACCAACACATCACATCAGGAAGACTCGTTCACCCACCTGCCTATCTAGGCTAGCAACCCCAACCTTGCTGTGCTTCACACCTGGGAGATTTTCAAATTACCCGTGTCTGAGTCTCAGCTGAGAGCTTCTAGATAATTGGCCCTCAGGGAGCTGAGCATCGGGTTTTCCAAGGTAACCCCACACCGCTGTGCTCGTGAGCCTGTGCGTGCCCAGACCAAGACAGGCTGCACCAGACTGTAAGGGCAAAAGTCCCTGCTGTGGTGTTCATTCTTTTCTGGCTTCCTGGCTTTTTCTTTCTTTCTTTCCTTCTCACTTTCTCTTTCTTGCTTTCTTTCCTTTCTCTCCCTCCACTTCCTTCCTTCCCTTTCAATCATCAAAACCTAGCATAGTCTGTCACATGTAGTAACAAGTGTTAAATGAATAAATGAAACTTCCACTGCTCAGCTTAAAAGGATGAATTAAAAGAAACTCGTAGGCAAAAGGATGAGTTAAAAGGAAGAGTTTTTAAAGGACCTGCTTATTTTGAGTATGTAAATATAAAGATCACCTTCCTGTCAAGTTTTGACTTGCTGGAATTCGTCATTTGGCATGAAGGGGAAATGGCGCATGGAAAGCAAACGGCATAGTTTTCATACCTGGAAAATGAGCTAGCAGGAGACCTACTCTGACCCAAGCAACCTCAAAATAATTTGACTTTGGAATTTGATTAAATATGGAGATTTAAAGACAGACATGGCTTAAGAAATGGGATGCAGAGGAAAATTGGTGAGTAAAAGGCAGTTTCTAATAAAAACATTGCCAAGTGTATTGTGACATTTGGCGAGCCCTGGGTCAGTACCAGAGCTGAACTGTTCTCATTCCTTGTACAGTAAAAATCCCAGTTAAATGGTGACTTGGTTATCAAGCTTCAAACAAACAACAGCTCATTAAATTTACCAACTGGACTCAAACATTTACACAGTAAGGGAAAAGTCCTTTGGGCAAGCAAAAGAATGACAAATAATTTTAAAGATGTGTAAGTAAAGAAAGTAGAATAGAGTAGGTGATTTCAACCAATGTAGGAGTCCCAAGTTCCTCCTGAAATAAGACCAAGGAAGGACTTACAAAAACTAGAGAGGAAAACATCCACTGATGGAGGAGAAACACCAACTTAAAGAACACAGGAAACAAGTCTTCATGAGGAAATAAGCCTCCCAATTAGCAATCCATCATCGTCCTATACTGAAACATGCATATTTAAGCTGGGTGGTAGCTCACGCCTATAATCCTAGCACTCTGGGAGGCAGACAGATTGCATGAGCGCAGGAGTTCAAGACCAGCCTGAACAAAGTAAAACCCTATCTCAACAACAACAAAAAAAATTAGCCAGACATTGTGGCAGGCGCCTGTCATCCCAGCTACCCTGGAGGCTGAGGCTAGAGAATCACTTAAACCCAAGAGTTTGAGGTTGCTGTGAGCTGTGATATTACAGAACTCTACCCAGGGTGATAGAGTGAGACTCTGTCTCCAAAAAAAAAATATATATATACACAACTTTAATTCACATACTATGATCCACTGCAGTAAAATGTCCTTGAGAATAAGACTCATGTCTTCCTTCTCCTCAACATATGTGAATTCTGTGCTTAATTCCATTCACTGAACAACATACACTTAGAGTATTCGATTCTATCACTAGCGATAACATATGTGTGTATGCATATCATATATAAATATTATATATTATAACATTACAAATTCTAGCTATTTATACTGAAATACACATACATACAATCTTTTGGAGTACACCATGTTGGAAATCTTAAGTCTCTCTGCCCTTGACTGAGACTTTTAGCCTTTTGCCTTTTGAGATAAGTGCCCCTTCCAGCCTCTGACAGGTGGATAGATGCATGGATGGAAAGATGAATGGATTGGTGGATGGATTAACAGATCTATTGATAGATACAGACCTTGACTCAACTGGCATCTGTAATATAGATGGAAAATTAAGAATTAACAGAGGAATTAAGGACACAGAAAATTCTCAGCAGCAATTATTTGCTTAGATGTCAACATGGCCTTTCACCCAGATTTCTAACAAAGCTATTCAGTCCCAAAGTCATTCTTGCCAGGGTGGCTTTTCTATTCTCTTTGCACAAACAGGTTAACAGTGACAAGTCAAGACAAGTAGCTGCAGGGTGGTGTCTGGAGAATCCCCAAACCTGCTACATGCCTGAAGTTCATGACAAGAAGTTCAGTCCCTTTAGGCTAAACAGTGCTCCTGAATCAGGGGATTTTGTCCCCAGGAGACTCTGGGCAAAGTCTAGACACATTTTTTGTTTTCACAGTTAGGGTTCTGGGGTCTAGTGGGTAGAGGCCTGGGGTGCTTTTCAGAGTCCTGGGGTGCTTTTCAGAGTCCTAGAACGCACAGAACAACTCCCACAACCAGTTATATTTCATCCCAACTGTTAATCTCTGGGTTGAAGCCAACTCTCCAGACCCCAGGGGCAGCCAGCCTCGCTGGGCTGGGTGACTGTCCTCCCCTGACTTTGTGCTCCCTAATTCCTCTCTTCCCAGAGCCCAAGGGGTGGGCCCTGCACCCTTCAGTAGGAGTCAGGGCACAATTCCCCCCCTCAGGGTCCTCTGGCCAAAGCCCCTCACCCCTTCTCCCCCAAGACCTCATCCTCACCCTCAGGACAGTCCTCACGTCCTCACTGAGCACCTCCAGGCACCAAGCTCCCTGCTGGGCATGATGGGGGGAGGCCCAACGGGGAGAAGGTGAGACCCTGCTCACAGGCTGCAAGTGGCATCAGCAAGAATAAGCAAAGCCATCTGTTAAATGGGTGCTCTCAAATAAAGGGGTGAAGACAGCCTTCCAGGACCCCCACATTGCTGCCCCTTCTGTCCCAGTTTCCTCTGGAGTCTCCCTGAGTTCCAGCCTCATGTCCTCAGTGAGGAAAGCCAGTGGTGCCAGCAAAACAGAGAGCAATTTAGCCTCTGGGGACTTAAGTCTGTCTGTCTGTCTGATGGGTCATGGAAGAGGGCACAGGACATCCAGGAAATAAATCCATATTTTAGGGCTTAAAAAGCCCCTGTGTGGTCACCTGGAGATCCAATACCAGTGTATAACAGTTGATTTTTAGGAGTTTGTTCTCCAACAGACTTGAAAGTGAGCCTTGAGGACACACCCCTTCCAAAGCCAGGGCCTGCCTGTATTTAACACCATCAACTGCAACCGCCAGGGAACAAGGTTGCAATGGACGCCATGGCCATCTAGCTGGTGAGGGGCCATGCCCAGACATCCGCCTTCCACGTTGCACAAAATGCCACTTGGGTTAACTGACTCCGTGAGGGAGGTGTATTCGTTTTCTGGACACTTAGACACAGAAATTTATTGTCTCACAGTTCTGGAGGTTGAAGGTCCAGGGTCAAGGTGTTGGCAGGCTTGGTTTCTAAGGTCTCTCTGGTGTGTGGACAGTGTCCTCTCCCCATGGGCACACATGGTCATCCCTCTCTGCCCATGTTCTCCTCGCCTCTTCTTATAATGTCACCAGTCAAGTGGGATTAGACACACTCCCCTGACTTTGTTTTGCCTTAATTACCTCTTGAAAGGCCCTGTTTCCAAAAGCAGTCACATTCTGAGGTGCTGGGGGTTAGGGCTTTAATATGTGGATTTGGGGGTTACGTAATCCTACCCTTAACACGGGAAATCATGCATATTTATCTTTTGTTTGGTTAGTTTGTATTTTAGAGGTGCCGTCTCACTCCACCACCCAGGCTAGAATGCAGAGGTTATTCACAGGTATGATCACAGGGCACTACAGCCTTGAACTCCTAGGCTCAAGTCATCCTTCTGCCCCAGCAGAACACCTCCTACAGGTGCGCAGCACCAAGCCAGGCTCCGGCACTCCTGGCTAGACCACGGGTAACCTTGGAAGGATACCACCTGCATCCCATTCAGCCTGGAACTGTCTGTGGGGCCAGAACAAGCAGGCAGTTCAACCTCTGCCCTTGATTCAGGTAAAATGCATGACATTGATCAAAAAGCCCATCCCTCAACTGCAGCCACTCCTGCACCTCACAAGACCTTGTAGAAAACATAAACAGCTTCACAAATGCTCTGCCCTGCAAGACAACATTCTAAATTCCTCTAGCTGAAAACCAAAGTGCTGTTTATATAATGAGTTTGGAAATAAAAGGAAAATATTAGAAGGCGTTCTTCATGAATTCTGATAAGGATATTATTCTGTTCGGAGAAATCCTAATTATAAAACTACACAATAAACCTCATTTCCAGCAGAGTTATTCCCCTCTATCAGGCAGATGGTAATTGCTTTTAAAAAATATATGTGTACAACTTGTGCCTTATCTGTTTTGGGAAAGTAATATCTATCTTTTTAAATTACCTAATTTTTTATCTGCAGAGGCTAACTCAGAATAAATATCTTTTCAAAAAAATTGCTGGCTTAGACAAAAAAGCAACACTAAAGAATATATATATATATATTTTTTTTTTTTCTCAGAAAAGATGAGTTTGCAAAGTGGTAAGACTCAGAGGGAAGCATTATAATCTCTGCCCCCCCTCATACACAGTTACTTGTGAATGCAATGGGTAAAAGAAAACATTTGGGCTGCTGTGCCCTCCCACACATGGGGCAAGTGGGGACAGGGCCCAGAAGCAGGGGACTTCTGGACATGTTAGGAATAAGTTGTGATTGTTCCTGAGGTGTTACTGGGCCCATTCCCTTCAGAAGACGGCTTCACGTCCAGCATCCCAGCCACAGCCCACAGCACTGCTTTCCTGCTTACAGAATGTTTCATGGAAACAAACGTTCTGTGCTGTGTGTGAAGGAGGGAAGCTTCCACTTCATTAGAGGAATTTAAACATCGCAGATCAAAGGCCACTAGAAAGAAATGAAATCAATTTAGCATTTTCTAAAAGAATGAAATGATAGACTATCAAAGGCCACTAGAAAGAATCGAAATCAATTTAGCATTTTCTAAAAGAATGAAATGATAGACTATCCTGGACCAGATGAGGGTAGGACAAATGAGAACACACACAGTGCCCTGCGTGTAGGAAAGGCAAGGACTATTGGGCTAACTTGAGCCCTTTCAGCATCAAAGGACGACTTACTCTGGTGCTCACTCCCCAGTCACCACCGTCTAGGCAAAAAGGGTTAATGTGGCCCAGGGCCATTTCATGCTGAGCAAAAAGCACTGGAAAGGTCTGGAGGGTGACATAACATGGGCAAGTGTCACATCCCAGGGAGGACCAGGCAGCCCCATGGCTGGGCACTGACCCTGCTCGGTGTCCCCAGAGCAGCAAAGGGCCAGTTTTGTTGTTCCATGAGCTGGTTTCAAGAAAGGGTGACAAAAGTTTGAGATAAAGAGGAAAAGAATGTCACAGGATCAATGTGCACTAAGATCTGCCACCTTTCAAATACGAACATGGGACATTGTAGACATTTCCAAGAGAGTTCATTTACTTTCAGTGAAGTACTATAGATATTTCTTGTCATTGTGCCTGTGTGTGTTCCAGCCCACTCACACATCCCATGTGTCCAAAACACATAAATACCTTGCATAAATGGTTACAATTAAAACCTTATTGCTTTTCAGACAGGGTCACCCTATATTGCCCAGGCTGGTCATGAACTCCTAGAGTCATTCCACCTTCCTGCCTCAGAAAATTTATATTTTTAACAATATAAAAGATGTAATGAAACTCACAACTCAGAATCAACATCAGTGATCCCAAAATATAATTTACCCTAAAATAAATATCTGGAGACTCTGGCTCTACACCTGTACCTCAGTGGTTAGGGCACCGGCCACGTGCACCAGGACTGGTGGGTTCAAACTCAGCCAGGGCCTGCTGAACAACCATGACAACAAGAACAAAAAAATAATCAGCTGTTGTGCTAAAAAGTAGCTGCACCAGTAGTCCCAGCTACTTTGGAGGTTGAGGCAAGAGAATTGCTTAAGTCCAATAGTTTGATGTTGCTGTGAGCTGTGACACCATGGCACTCTACTGAGGGTGACATAGTGAGACTCTGTCTCAAAAAAAAAAAAAAAAAAAATCTGAGAACTCTAATCATCCTCATTGCCCACCCCATATATCTAGCTTTCCTTGAACTAAACAAACACTTTTGCACTTGGGAACACTATTGGATCCCAAAACCATGATGGGGCAGGAGGAGTCGCCTACCTCAATTATGACTCTGAGTTCCATTGAAATTACCATTGTGACTGGTAATTAGTCACAATAGTGACTAATTCTCACATAAATTGGATTTACTTTTGACCAAAGTACATTACTTAAACATTAATTTTTAATTCAACTTGTTAATATGTTGTTTAGGATATTTCATCCTCATTTATAAGTGACATATGTTTGTAATTTCTCCTTTATAATAATATATTTTCTACAATTTTAATATCAGGTGTACCCAGATCAAGTAGAATGATTTTTAAGTATTTCTTCTTTTCCTATTGTCTATAAGATTTGGCATGATCTGTTTTTCGAAATTATCTTTTACTTTCATTTATAAATATTAGTTGTCTATTTTTTGAGACTTAAAAAAATAATAAGAAAAAGTTAACTGATGACTCCATACTGAATCTCAGAGTCAAAGCATTCTATAATAGACATAGTCTTATCTGACAATGTGAATGTTACTTTCTTTGCATCATTATTATTATCATTATTGTTATTGCTTATATTTTGATGCAGCAATTACCTGATTCCTTTTCTGATTGTATTTATGTTCGTTCATTCTTTATGAGGTTTTTGTTTCTAGTCCTTATCTGAAACATTGTTATTGTTATTAAATTTTAAGCCTTTTTAATTTTGTGAAGGCAAAAAAAAGGAAACCTAATAAATACACGTATATGTAAAAATTAAAAAAAAAAAAGAAATTATCATTGTTTGACGCATTAAGTTTTTCCCAAGTTTTTTTTCCCCTAATTTATCAGTCAATCTAAATTAAGCTAGACTTAAGTTCATTTATTCTTCCCCACCCTCAGCCTATTCTGAGTATTTGAATGAATTCCATGCCAGGGCTC
>CAUYPK010062209.1:0-35583 GCA_963574355.1 Loris lydekkerianus | reverse complement strand
TTTAATTTTGACTAAAGCACATTACTTGAACATTAACTTTTAATTCAACTCGTTAATATGTTGTTTAGGATATTGCATCCTCATTTATAAGTGAAATATGCTTGTAATTTCCCTTTATAATAATATATTTTTTCCAATTTTTTTTTTCACAATAAATTTTGCTTTAATACTTCTTTGGGGGGGGGGGGCGGAAACCACTTGTAGTGAATGAATAAGAAACATTTTTACACTTTCATTTGTATCTACCATGCCATGAATTCATAGGGGAAGAGGTTCCAGTAGCTCAGGGAGGCACCTTGCCATTGAATGTGAAAAAGTGTTGACTGACTTTTGAATTCATGGGAAATAGGTTCCAGTGCCTTGTATAATTGTTACATGGGGACTATTGGTTATCCTGTGTGCTATGCTGTACACATATTGTGCCATAAGCTCATAGGGAATAAACAGGTTCTTGCACCTAAAAACATGGGTCCACTAGTACTCCTGTGTGCTGTTAGATGCTTATTATGCCATGAATTAATAGGGAATGGGTTCCAGGAGCTCAAGCTCCTTTCCATTGGTTCTCACAAAGTGTCCTTCTCTGGGTGGTGCAGGCTGGAGCTTCAGTTGAACCCAGGTACCTTTCTCTTTGGCTTCCTTCTTTTCCTGATCATTTTCCTTCACACATTTCAGGAAGCTATCTTGGCTCTTAAAGTGCTTAATATGCTCAATACGAACATTAATCCTCTTTGTGAGGATCTTGCCCTTAACTTGTTTGTTTACAACAATGCCAACAGCATGCTGGGTAACACTGTAGACTCTTCCAGTTTTGCCAGGATAACATTTGTGTGGCATGCCTTTTTGAACAGTACCCATTCCCTTGATGTCTACAATATCACCTTTGTTGTAGATTCGCATATATGTGGCCAAAGGAACAACTCCATGTTCTCTAAAGGGCCTAGAGAACATGTATCGGGTGCCTCTCCTCTTTCCCTTTTTGTTTGTCATTTTGATGAATTACTGGAAGATGGCGTCTCCTCTTTTCTTTTCTTTTCTTTTTTCTTTTCTTCTCTTTCTTTTCTTTCCTTTCTTCCCTTTCTTCCCTTCCCTTCCCTTTCTTTCTTTCTTTCTTCATGCTCACTCTGTCTCCGTGGATAAAGTGCCAGGGCATCGTGGCTCATAGCAAACTTAAACTCTTGGGTTCAAAGAGATCCTCCTGGCTCAGCAGGTAGGACTATAAGTGCCCACCATTAACACTGGCTAGTTTTTCTATTTTCAGTAGAGATCGGGTCTCGCTCTTGCTCAGGCTGGTCTTGAACTCCTAAGCTCAAGCAATCCTCCCATCTTGGCCTCCCTGAGTACTAGGATTACAGGCATGAGCCACTGAGCTAGGCCCTAGTTCTAATTCTTGAGCCTCCAAGTGTACTAATAATGAAGGAATACCAAAATGGAGCTACTGCTTTTAGCAACAACAACAAAATGCAATATTCACTGATACTTACGCGGTCATTTGAGGATTTATTGAAACAAAATTCATAGTGTTTTCCAGGTGATGTGGTCTGGCCATGGCACCAACAATAAAGTTGAAAATGAACATCTTGTTTTAATCTGGTCCCTTCATGAATTTGGTACCTGGGCCAAGCAACAGCCCTGCCCCGGCTACACCTAGCCCTGCATCTATTTACATGACTCTAAAGCTGACACCTTTTCATCTATTCTCAGTTGCTTTTTCAGAGTTGAAAGAGGGCCATGGACTTTTGGAGAGAAACATGCATGCAGTCAGTGTCACACAAGCTGTGTGGCCTGGTGGTACGGAGAGTGTGGGGTCCTGCCTCAGCCTCCCCAGTAGCTGGAACTACAGGTGCCAGTCACAACTCCCAACTAGTTTTTCTATTTTTAGTAGAGCTGGGGTCTTGCTCTTCTTACTAAGGCTGGTCTTGAACTGCTGAACTCAAGGGATCCTCAGCCTCCCAGAGTGCTAGGATTACAGGTGTGAGCCACTGTGCCTGGCCTCTATTTGGATGTTGAGTAGTGGGTTCACATTAACACACTATTAAAAACAAGTAGAGTGTGGTCAGGGTACAGTGGCTCACACCTGTAATTCTAGCACTTTGGGAAGCTGAAGTGGGAGGATCACTTAAAGCCATAAATTTGAAAACAGCTTAAAAAACATAGAAAGACCTTGTCTGCACACACACACACACACACACACACACACACACAAAATTAGCTGAGCATGGCAGTGCATGCTTGTAGTCCTAGCTACTCAAAAGGCTGAGACAGGAGGATGACTTGAGCCCAGGAGTTTGTGATTGCAGTGATCTGTGATCACATTACTCTAGCCTGGGCAACAGAATGAGACCTTGTATTTAAAAAAATACGTAACATAAATAAATGAAAGAATAAAGAAAGGCTGGTTAGGGCACCAGCCACATCCACCAGGGCTGGCAGGTTTAAACCTGGCCAAGGCCTGTTAAGCAACAATGACAACAACAAAAAAATAGCCAGGCGCTGTGGCAGGTGCCTGTAGTCCCAGCTACTTGGGAGGCTGAGGCAAGAGAATCGCTTAAGCCTAAGAGTTTGAGGTTTCTGTGAGCTGTGATGCCACGGTACTCTACTGAGGATGACAAAGTAAGACTATTTTGGAAAAAAAAGAAGAAATAATAAAGAAGGAGAGCTCTACCCAGCCCAGTGATGGGACTATGTCATGAACCAAGGATTGCTATTAATATAATTTCGTGCACCTGAGGTCCTATTAAAGGATGAGATGCAATATAAAAAGACACAAAAATCCTAACAGGACATAAACGCTTCCTGTCCTGGCATGAGCATTCAAGTGGGGGAGAAGAGAGGTAATAAACAAGCACATAACACATGGAAACTTGAACGTTAGATGATGAAAAGTGCTAGATTACAGTGGTTCTCAACCTGTGGGTTGTGACCCACAGGAACTCTATTAAAGGGTCGCGGCATTAGGAAGGTTGAGAACCACTGTGCTAGAAGAAAATGCAACCTGATAAGGCCAAGAGGGATGGGAAGGGTCGTATGAGGTAGGATGATTAAAAAGACTTGTCTAAGAGGAATCCTAGGGCTGGGCGAGTGGCTCATGCCTGCAATCCTAGAACTCTAGGAGGCCAAAGTGGGTGGATTGCTTGAGCAATGGGAAGACCCCATCTCTAGTAAAAATAGAAAAAAACAGCTGGCTGTTGTGGTGAGCACCTGTAGTTCTTAGCTAGTTGGGAGGCTGAGGTAAGAGGATCTCTTGAACCCAGGAGTTCAAGGTTGCTGTGAGCTATGACGCCATAGCACTCTACCCAGGGTGACAAGAATGAGACTGTCTCAAAAAAAAAAAAAAGGAAAGAAAGAAAGAAAGAAAGAAAGAAAAAGAAAAGAAGAAGAAGAAGAATCCTGGGATGAGTGAGGGTAGGAGCCATGGGCACATCATCTCGGGAAAGATTGCACCAGGAAGGGGCAGAACAAGAGCAAAGGTCCTGGGGGTGCAGGACCAGAAAGCCAGTCAGAGTGGGGGACGCCAGTGACACTTGGGAGAGCATGGGAGAGTAGCAGAGGTGCCAGGAGCTCCTTCAGAAAGAGGAGTCTCTTGGGCGGCGCCTGTGGCTCAAAGGAGTAGGCCGGAAAAAAACAAAACAAAGCTGCAGAAAGAGGAGTCTCAAAGTTGGCTTGCTTGGCCAGCCTCCCCAGGCTTGAGTCCTTAGTAGCCCGGACAGAGGCCTCCACCCCTCTGAAAGTTTGCAGCAGCGGGTGAACCCTACCCATCATGGGCTCACATTAAGCCTGTTAAAGGGCAGTGAAATGGGAGGAGGAGAAAGATGATACTGTAATGAAGTATCGCCTGCAGGAAGTGCGTGGTCACTGCATGAGACATGGACGTAAGTTCAGTGAATCTTGATTGAGTGAACATCTGTGTATTCACTACGTGGGTGGCAGGTGTCAAAGACACCCAGCACCTGGAAGCCCCGCCCCTGTGTGTCCCTTCCCAAACATACTCTTGCGTCCCTGCTGGAAACAACCACCATCCTCACTTTTGGAATAATCACTTCTATGCTTTTCTGCCTCTGTATCATTTAATATAGTCTAATTTTAATTTAAAAAATGAATACAAACTCATGTAAACTAAAATAATTGCAGAACAGGCTAAAATCACCGTTGAGTCCCCTCTACTTTCCCAATCCTTGTCCCCTCACCAAAGATAGTATTCATTAGTGAATTAATTTGTTTCTGGACCTTTCTGTATCTGCTCAATAACCTACGCACCTATAGAGAATGTATAGTTTTTCTGGTATGTGCTTTACAGAAATGATATCCAATGATATACATAATTCTGTAGCTTGCTTTTTCACTCACCTGTATCTTGGAGAACTTTCCATTTCCATATCCATCATTCCATCTCGTTCTTTCATTACTATATAATATTCCTAAGTGTGAGTTTACTGTACCTTATTTAGCCACTGTCCTGTTGGTGACATCTAGGTATTTCTGATTTTTCTTTTTTCGAGACAGTCTCACTTTGTTACCCTGGGTAGAGTGCTGTGGCATTGTAGCTCACAGCAACCTCAAACTCTTGGGCTCAAGGGATCCCCTTGCCTTAGTTTCTTGACTAACTGAAACTACAGGCACCTGCCACAATGCCCAGCTATTTTTAGAGATAGAGTCTCACTCTTACTTGGGCTGGTCTTGAACTCCTGAGCTCAAGTAATTCACCTGCCTTGGTGTCTCAGAGTGCTGAGATTACAGGAGTGAGCCACCATGCTGGGCCTAGTATTTCTGATTTTTCTCAATCTCCAACCTTGATATAGTGACCACCTTTGTACTTAGAGCACCATGGCATGTGTTCTATTTAAGATTAATAAATTTCCTATCAGCCCATGTTTCTGCTCCCATTTCACAGATGAGAAGCCTGAGGCTCAGAGAGGGAAGTCACTTGCCCAAGGTCACATAGCAAATGAGTAGAAGAACCCATTTCCAAAGCCTTATCTATCGGATTATTCACAAACCAGTCATTGTGCACACCTGTGTGGATAGTTACTGGTGTCCGGGAGCCCTGGTTGGATACAGGTCCTGTGCTGAGCTCTGACTCTACAAGAATGAATCAAACTCAGCCCTGTCCTGATGAGGAGCTCCCAGTCTCAGGGGATACAGCCTCACTGGGAAGTAACCCCAGGGACACTGCCTGGAGCTCAGGGAAGACAATAATATTAACTATTCCCTGGGCCTCCTGCAGCATCAGGGAAAGCATCCAGGGAGAGGAGATGTGTGCAGAGGCTGGTGGCAGGTATAATTTACGGCAGACAAAGCAGGCATGAGGGACAGGGCACATAGGGCAACACAAGTTACTAAAAAGAGGGAGAGGCTGGGTGCAGTGGCTCACTCCTGTAATCCTAGAACTCCTCTGGAGGCTGAGGTGGGTGGATTGCTTGAGCTCAGGAGTTCATGACCAGCTTGAGCAAGAATGAGACCCCATCTCTACTAAAAATAGAAAAACATGGGCAGCACCTGTGGCTCAATGGGTAGGGTGCCGGCCCCACAAACCGAGGGTGGCAGGTTCGAACCTGGCCTCGGCCAAACTGCAACAAAAAAATAGCTGGGTGTTGTGGCAGGTGCCTGTAGTTCCAGCTACTCGGGAGGCTGAGGCAAGAGAATCACCTAAGCCCAAGAGCTGGAGGTTGCTGTAAGCTGTGATGCCATGGCACTCTACCGAGGGTGACAAAGTGAGACTCTGTCTCTAAAAAAAGACAAAAGAAAGAAAATGAAACTGGCAATGGAGTGAAGTATGACTAGGGAGGGCCTCTCTGAGTGTGGCCATTGAGTCCTGACAGATGAGCAGAAGAGGAAGAAGTAGGGAACAGAGTTCAAGGGGATCAGCAAGGTTGAAGGGCCTCAGGCGGGACAAATGTAGCTTCCTCCACCAATGCTGGAGCGTGGCACTCTTGTGAGCAGAGTGGGTGTCCTGCCAGGCCCTGGAGGCCAGGGGAGGCGGATGGAATTTGTCCCAGAGCAGCAGGGCTGGAGGGCTCTGAACCAAGGCTGCAGCCCTTGCTTTTCAGCCTTTGGACAGCTCCCTGCGCTGTGGGGACTGCAGTGGCCCTTATGCCTACAAAGCCATTGCTGAGTGAGGATGTTAGAGCTGGAGCAGAGCACAAAGCACAGGGGTGGGGGGCGGAGCACTCCTGGGCCAGGGACAGAGTCTCGCCAGGGAAGACCCAGGGCCAGGCGCCTGCTCCCATGGCTCATTTGGAGACCCTGGTGATCACATGGTGTTGGATGCTAAGGAACTTCCCTGTTCTTGGGAGAGACGTGCACAAGCCAGGATGAGGAGCAGCGAGCTCAACACAGCAGTTTAGGCACAAGCTTATGGTCAGCCAGACACTGGGTCTGCCTTGGCCTACCTGTGTGACTGTGGGCCTCAGCTTCCTCATCTGTGAAATGGGGCAATAGCAGTCCCTACCTCATAAGATGGCCGTGGGGAGTCAGTGGAATGCTGAGTATACTCAGCCAGCACCCTTTTCTCTCTCTGTCCTACCACTAGTCAATCCATTAGCCCATCTTGCCTGCTCTTGTTTCTTTTAAGCCACAGGATGTTAGAATAGGAAGAAGCCTCTCTGTTCCCAAATTTTGCTTTGTTGACTCCCCAAAACCACCCCCAGGTGCACCTGATTCTTCCTCTGCCCACTGCCACCATCGCCTCTCATGCGGACACCACATCAGCGTCCCCATGCTGATCCCCCACATGCTGGTCCTTCATTGTGGCTTCTCCAGCAGCCAGAATCGTCATGAAAATGTTCATAGAACCACGTCGCTCTCCAGCTTGACATCATCCCAGTGTGTCCCACTGTACTTGGCGTAAAGTCCAAAATTCTTACCTTGGCCCACAAGGCCTGTGTGGCCTGGCGCTGGCTGCCCCATCTCCTGTAATCTCCTCCTTGTCCTCTCTTCTCCTGGAACTGCCATGTGACTTGCTGCCATGGAGCCATCACATCCTCTATTCCCATTGCCTGGAGTGCCTTTCCCCACAGTCTCTGCCTGGGGACATGCCACCCTCCATCTTACAGCAATATCCTCCTCTACCTATTGTTTTTTATTTTTAGACAGAGTCTCACTCTGTGCCCTGGGTAGAGTGCTGCGGGGTCATAGCTCACAGCAACCTCAAACTCTGGGGCTCAAGGGATACTTTTGCCTTAGCCTCCCAAGTAGCCAGGCAGGTACTGTTTTTATTTGTTTATTTATTTATTTTTTACTGTAGAATTATCTTTTTATTTTGGGTAAAAACCCACAGTAATTTTGGGGGGCTATAATTAAGATTTAACAGGATTATAATTTTAATGAATAAATTAAATATCCTCTTGAGATAAATATAATATTTTATGGATATTTTGGAACCCAGTATTAAGACTACAAATACACACTAGCCTACATCTATCACCAATGACTCATACTGTTTCTTTCTAATGAATTGACCCTTACATTTCCAAAGTTCTGAAATGGCCAACAGACCATAGAAAGATAATTCTTTAGGCTCCTGCTTGAAACCAACAGCTTCAGCAAACTGCTGGCCTTGATAAAAAGCCACTTATAAAGGAAAGAATTAGATCTATGTTATGAAAAACGTCAATCCTTCTCAAATTTTATCTAATTGAAGGTTTCTATGCCTTGGCTTAAATAAAGCTTACACTTGGGAAAGTTAACTTGTTTTGTTAATACGAAACATGATAAAATCCAGTATGATTTAGAAACTTTCAACTTGAAAATATATCACATCAATTTCTTTGTGCTCACATCAATGAAGTCATCTTTGACCTGACGTTTCTTATAAATGTAAAAAAAAAAAAAAAAAGAAAAGAAAAGAAATAGAGTTTGATTAAACGATAGTAGCCTTCAAAGAAGTATAGTTTTAAATGTCTTCAGATTTACACTTGAAATGATACAGAAAACATTTTGATACCAAAAAAAAAAATCTTACAGTTGTTTCAATATATACTTCTCTGCCAATCTCCTTATACATAATTGCATCTTAGCTAAAAAACTAGTAATTTTGCATCAGGGTTTCTAATGGAGAATGCTCTTGAACAAGAGACAGTCCTCTTTTTATTTTGTTTTTGTTTTTTGCCAAGAACATGTGCCAATTTATCCATATCATTAATAAACTCCACCTGAAAATGGTTCCACCAAGGCTCTATTTTTCTCTTTCCAAAGTATTTTTTTAAAGGCTTCCCTTGGAAGTAACTTCACAAATTTTTTTTTCTGGGAAAGGCAGAAAACAATTATCATCAAAATAAACAATTTTCAACATTTCCACTTGATTCCGGAAGGTGACATGCTTCCAAGTATTGGTCAATTTCCTTCAGATTTTCATATTTCTGAGAATAAAGTTTCTTGTAATATTCATTAAGGATTTTTTGAATTTCTGAGGAGTCTGCTGTTATTTCGTCTTTGTCATTTCTGATTGATGAAATTAGAGATTTTACTCTTTTTTTCCTGCTTATTTCTTTTCTTCTACTGGGTTTGCAGTTGCAATGTTCTTCCTTTTCCAGTTGCTTGAGATGTCCCATTAAGTTGTTAACTACCTCTCTATTTTTTCCCTCATTCACTAAAAATTTTACAAACAATGATATGCCACAGTATATACTGCCTTACCTACATCTCAATCTACTTTAATACATAGTACTCCATTCTGACTTAACCAAGCACACGATAATGTATTCTGAATTTCCAATGCTAATAGTGAATTATCCATTCTAATGGAAGCCAGTGTTGACATAGACAAATGAAAACAGGATATTTTCAAAATAGAAGTGGTTTCTGACATATAAAGAGATAATTTTTGCAGATTTCCCTTCCTAACTGTATTTTCATGTTTCCAATTGGTTTGCATGCCTCGCTATGCAGTTTGATGTAAAGAAAAGCATTAAGATGAACATCTTTTGGAAAAGATGTCAATCTTGAGGATTTGATGTCTTTCATAAATATTTCGCACATGAATAATTTAGATCAAAAATCTACGTTATATTAATAGTTTTGTTGGTTGATGAAAGAAACAAGTTTGTTTAGGTTCAAAACATCAACCTGGTAAATTGTATTTCATCTATTCATCTACCAGTATGGGCTGGGCAAAACACCAGCACAGACTTGGATTAGTGCATAGAAAAATCATCAAAATATGTTTTAATTTTCAATTTAACTTCAGAATATGCTTGCTTCTAAATTAAGTGAATTCCTAGGCACAGTAAAATTCACTTCACTACAAAATGGAAGAAAGACAGTGTGAATGATAAAACCTAACAAGAAACGTGTGTCTGGCTTCTGAGAACCAGGTTGTGCTCTTTATGAAGGCTATCTAAAAAAAGAATTAAGATAAACCTTGAAATGATGGTAAGATAACACAAAGAATAAAAAAATATTAACTGTTTTAAGAGATACTGAAACCCAAAAGGCTTTCCTATTTGATGAAACTAATAATTTTAAAGGACAGCTGCCTGAGGTATTTTAGTTTGTTTAAATTCCCCTTACTACAATCCGTACTGGGCAGTTTTGTAGAAAATTCCTATTTCTAGATATCTGAAACCCTCCCAAGAATGAATGGGCATATTGCCCTAAATCTGTTGTTTTTCACTGTGGTATAATTAGAATGTTTGAATGACTCTAGACCAAGACAAATAACTGAGCTAAAAAATGTAAGAAATTTTTCAGCAATCATCAGGAGGAAAAATACCGAAAAAATAGATCCCCAAATCCACTTATTCAACAAGTATTATTGGGTGCCCACTCTGTGTCAAAATTACACTATAATCTGAGGACACAGTAGTGAAAAATTTTCATTTGCTTGTGAAGTTTATGGGAAGTAAATAAGTACAGCAGTCAGAAATAAGATGAGACACCATGGTGCAATGTTCCAGTGTAAGCCTGTATAGTAAATATGGAGGAATGCCATCAATACCCTCATGAGGGGTGGGCTCAGCAGCTATGAGATTGTGGTTAGGAGACAGCCCTCCACACTCCAGCTGTCAGCAATAGCTGCCAACAACTGCTTCAACCAAGGTCATGCCCATCTGTGGCAGCGGCATCCAGTGAGAGAACAAAGAGAAGGAAGGAGGTTGGACTGTGTGGGCACAAAGCAAACAATTTTGATGGGCAATACTCATCTCAGAGCATCATGCTAGGTTGGTTGAGGATTTTTCATGTCTACATTATAGTTGGATTCTTCTCTTTACTCAATTCTAGTCCATCCTTTACTTTCACTAGAGTTGATCCATAAGAGACAACTCTCATACACATCTCCCTCTCAAAATCTGCTTCCAGAGAACCTGACCTGCCACCAAGGGAAAAGTAGAAACACTTGACACAGGAGGAGGGGGAAAACCAGGGAATGCTTACTCATAAAAAAACATTGAAATTAAATAACGTTATGCTGAATGATAGCTGAGTCAGAGATGAGATTAAGAAGGAAATTGCTAAATTTTTGGAACAAAGTGAGTTGTATTTTTCCACAATGAATGTGGGAAAGAAAGGTACACTGACACCTGAGCAAGCCATGAAAGACTGCCGCGATTCCTCTGCTTTAGAAACTGGCACTTATAAATTCTAGATGAATTTAGGCAATAACTATAATGGTAATGATGGAATTTGACATATGGAAATCATATTTCTTGAAGCATCAAACTATGGCAGCATACATCCTTTCATTGCAAACACGTATTCCTTCTAATATAAAAATTATGAGCGTAAAGTTTGGTCCTTATGCTGACTGTGACCCCAGCTACAAAAGATAATTTTGTGCAGTAATTTTCCAATCTTGAAAGATGTGATAGATTATATCATTGCACCTGTTACTTATAGTCATCCCATTAAAGGATTGTCATGTAACTTGCTATGCCCTCATGTGAGAGGAGGCTATCTTTCCACTCTTGGTGTTTGGGCATGGCCTGGGCTGTGCTTTGGGCAATGGGAAAAAGCATACACCCTGTCCAAAGTGAGCTTTAAGAACTGTTCTGTGACTTCCTCTCTGCTGTGCTGTCCTTCTCTCATGAGAATACTACATTCCAAATGAAGCTATTCTTTAAACTTACATCCTATAATGAAAATGTATAGACAATACATAATGTGAATTGAGAAATAAATCTTTGTTGTTTTTAGTCTCTGAAATTTAAATTATTACTGGTAATAAATTTAAATTTATTACTGCAGCCTAAACCCAAAAAGTTGAATACAATAGTCCCCCATATCTGAGATTTTTCGTTCTTTGGCTTTAAGTATCCAAGACAAATATGAAAAGTGAATACAGTAGCACAAAAATATATTCAGAGAGATAGAGAGAAATCACATTCACATAACCTTTGCTATAGTATATTGTTATAATTATTCTATTTTAATTTGAGTGGTTGTTAATCTCTTACTGTGCCTAATTTATAAAGTAACTTTTTGTAGGCATGTACATTGAGGAAAAATATACTATATTTAAAGTCTGGTACCATCCTTAGTTTCAGGCACAGATTGGGGGTCTTGGAATGATGCATGCTCAGCAGATAAGGGGGAACTATTGCATATGGGAGCAATGACACTAAAGGTGAGAAGCCCACATGATAAGAAAGAAAGCTCAAGGTAGAAAGAGTGTGGACTCTTAGTGACATTGTTTCAACCCTTGAACCATTTATCCCTAGAATTTGCAATATATGAGACAATTTAGTATTAGTGCTTAAGCCTTTGTTAGTTGAGTTTATCTTAATTGAGCTGAGAGTTTTCCTAACTGATATGATTCTCATTCTTTCACCCTTTGCTTCTGTCACTATGGAAGAGCATCCACATCTATGTGCCAGCCACTTCCTTCTTAAAACATCCCCAGGGCCATTTCACCATCAGTTTCCACCTGTACTGGTTCCTTCCCATTTGCATTTGACTATCATCAGGTACCACCTCTTTCTGAAAGTCCATACCAGTGGTTCTCAACCTTCCTAATGCTGTGGCCCTTTCATACAGCTCCTGTGGGTCGCAACCCACAGGTTGAAAACCGCTGGTCCATACTGACCTGTCAGCATCTGTTGATTATCAGTCTGCATTCAGGTCCCTACCTATAATGATCTCTAGTATTTGATGCTTAACTTGTCTTAGAGCTTAACAGACCTCATCATAATAGTCTGTCTTTTTGCCTGTGTTTACTATTATATGTAGGTTTTTAACTTTATTTTCATGATTATTTTACAAACACATGTTGAAAGAAAATTGGGAATATTCAAGAAAGAGTTGTCTTTGCAATTGTAGTACCTACAAAATTGCCAACATGACAGGAATTTAAGAAATGTTAATTGCAAAATGCATGAATACAGAAACCAATGAAGGAAGAAAGGAAGGAAATATTCAGCTCTAGTATAGAAAGGTTGTAGGATAGGTGAGTAATGGAAATTAAACTGGAATTGTAGGTTGTGGTCTGATCATAGGGAACTTTGAAAATCATAATAGGGTATTCATTCTTCTATCTGTAGGCAATGGAATACTATTAAAATATTTTGAGAAGGGAAAATATATTTGAACCTGCATTTCCCAGAATGCTGGTGATGATAAAGGGAATGGATTTGGAAAGGGAACAGCTAAAGACTGTGATTCTGTCATACCTCAGATCATTCAGGCCAAAACATCAGTTACCCACCAAGGCCAATAGTATAGACAGAAAAAAAGGTGTGATATAAGACATATTTAAGAAAAATAATCAACATAGCTCAAGACATCAGCTAGTTGTGCAAAGGGAGAAAGTGAGGAGTTGGCAATGAGGGAGGGTTTCTTGCCTCACTGGGGGCAGCATTAATCAAGGGCAGAGGACTTGAGAAGGGAATTGTCCTTGAGGATAATGGAATTAGCCATTGATGTGTGGAAACGAAGACAAAAACCTGCTAGTCATCTGCAAAGAGTTGATAACCAGGAGGAGGATAGCAAGTGTTTCCTGAGGAGAAATGGGAGAAAAAGAGAACCCAGTCAATCACACAAGCCTGGGGGATGCCTGTATTTCAGAACAGCACAGAAAGAGGCATTAATTGAAACACAAAAAGTAATCAGAAATGGGGAAGAATGAAGAAAATGTGGCTTCACAGAACCCAAGGGCAAGAGAGTTTCCGGGAGGAAGAACACCACATTCAAATGCAGCAAAGAACAGAAAATGCTGGCATCATGCCTCAGAACTCTGTGGCATAAATAATGTCTAATAATTTAATGTCCACCATTCCCAGAATCAGATATATTTATAATAGGATCATAGATAAAAACAGTAGGGGGAATTAATTAAAGTTATTTGTGAACAAAGAGCTTGATTTCTAATGAAACTGTTTATATTGACTACATAACTTTGAATAAATCATCTAATCTCTCCATAGCCTCTGCCTATCATCTGTAAAATGAATTAATCCAACAGAATGCTCATTTGCCTACCATCTCTAGCTCTTGGAGTCTACACACATCCTGTCAAATTAACAGTGTAAAGACATTTGCTCTCATGACTTTAAAACATGATGTTCAATATGTTCAGTTGTCCCCTCTGACTCCTTCGTAACTCTATTCTGTAGAGCTGAAGAAGATTTTTAGGTATTAGTCACTAAATTTTTTATGAAAATTTCTAGTTCAAGCAATGACCAAATCAAACCTTAAGTTTAAAAACCATAATAAGGCACATATGTGCTTTTAGAAATTGAGAGATGCTTATGAATATCCTTTTAAAGCCTCATTCCTACATCACAAAAGCAGCTTTTCAAAGAATGGCATGGTGTGACATTTATTCATCACATTTAGATATTATTTGTTCCATACAAATAGCAGTAATGTATCCAAAAGGCCCAATTATTGTAGGCAAATATTTCCATAGAGAACATCTGGCTTTTTGGCAAAAACTTGGTTTCACTGATAATTATTCTATTCCTCTAAGATGCTTCATGCTCTGATGATGCAAATATACTATTCTTAGGTTGCTGCACTTTTTATTTCCTTTTACCTGGAAAACAATTCTTTTTTTTTATTAAGTCATTTGTACATAGATCATAAATACATTTATGCCATTACAGGATTTGATGCATTGATTATTTATACAAATTGGAGTGCTTACATCCTACTAATCAACATAGCTTTCACCTCATTTACCCAATTACAGCATTAAGACATTTGTGTTCTATACCTGATAGATTCAACTTGTACTTGCAATGTGCTCCATAGGTGTGGTTCCCCTTCTAACCCTCCCTCTATCAATCCACCCCACTCCCTCCACTCTCCCTCCCCTTCCCTGCTTCATCCTAGGCTATAATTGTGTTTTCATTTTTCATATGCAAGTGTGAGTGATTATAAATTGGTTTCACAGTAGTACTGAGTACATTGGCTTTTTTATTCCATTCCTGAGATACTTTACTAAAAAGAATATTTTCCAGCTCCATCCATGTAAACATAAAAGAGGTAAAGTCTCCATTTTTTTTTAATGCTGCATAGTAAATTCATTTTGACTTGTTTTTTCTCTTTATTAACCTTATTCCATTCCAGGCTTAATGGCAGTGCCAGACTTAAGATGCAGCTTTTCACTCTCACATGTGGCATTTACATTTTCATCTCTACATTTTCCTTATGTCTAAGTTTTATTTTATGAATGAATGAGGCTAAAATGGCAATATATCAATGAACAGTTATTACTTCTAAGCCCTGATCCTATCCAACCATTGTCTTGTGAATCCAGGTAGTTTATACCTGGTCCTTAGCATCAAAGGGGCAGACAGACTATACAGTGAAATCCTCCTACCCCACATTCAACACATAAAAATAACAGATTTCTAAAGCATGAAATATGATATGAAAAAAAAGCAGAACACACAGCGATAATGAGGATTGGAAGCATAGAGCAACCTGGGATCACAAGTGTTGGGACTTTAACATTGTTCAAGCAACAGGATTCAAAATAGAAGAGTCCAAAACCAAACATAAGTCAGTATCTATCTGTCTGCAAGAACTAAAATCAAGTGATGTTCTGCCTGTCTTTGAACATGAATCTGAATAACTGTCTGCTCACCATGGCTACTATGTTATCATCCATGGCACTGGTCACCCATTTGCTTCTGGCTTTTAAGTTAGGAAATTGAAATTGCATTGCAAAGTTTCTTCATTCTGATACATACACAAAAGTAAACCTACAACCTGCATGTTCATCAGTAAATAAAAAGAGAAAATATGGTATACACACACAATGGATTATTCAGCCTTAAAAAAGAAGGAAATCCTGCTTTTTTTTTTTTTTAGTGTAACAAACAGAGATTATATTTAAAAAGAATGAAGAGAAAGTTTAGAGCACTTCCAAACAGAGTTAAAAGTGGGTCTCTTTCATGAAGAAGAAAAGATGAGAGAAAACAAATCCTGCTTTATTCAACAACATGGATGAACCTTGAAGACATTATGCTCAGTTAGGTAAGTCAGACATGGAAGGACAAATACTGTGCGATCCCACTTACATATGCTATCTAAAATAGTCAAACACAAGGAATCAAAAAGTAGAGTGATGGTTGCCAGGGTCTGTGGAGGGGGGGAGAATGGTAAGTTGTAGTTCGGTAGGTATTAAGTTTCACTTATGCAACACAAACAAGTTCTAGAGATCTGCTGTACAGCATGATGGTTAACAATACAAGCCCATATGCTTAGAAGTTTGTGTTGTTTTGTTTTGTTTTTCATTTCTGAAGTAGTTTTTTATTTTTTTTTCCTCTTTTCATTAAATCATAACTGTGTACATTAATGCATGTATGGGGTACAATGTGCTGATTTTATATAAATTTGGAATGCTTATCTCAGACTGGTTAACATAGCTTACTTAAGTTTGTTAAGTAATTAACACTTACTTAATTATTGTGTTAAGATATTTATACTCTACTCTTAATAGATTTGACATGTACCTTTGCAATGTGAACCATAGAAGAGATCCCACCGATTACCCTCCCTCAACTCAACTTCCCCTCACCCCTCCCACTCCTTCATCCTGAACTATAGTTGTGTTTTATCTTTCATACGAAAATGTGGGTGATTATATGTTGGTTTCATAATAGTACTGAGTGCATTGGATACTTTTTCTTCCATTCTTGAGATACTTTATTAAAAAGAATACGCTCCAGCTCCATCCATGTAAACATAGGTAAAGAGGTAAAGACTCCATCTTTTTAAGGGTGCATAATATTCCATGGTATACATATGCCACAATTTATTAATCCATTCATGGGTCAGTGGGCACTTGGTCTACTTCCATGACTTGGCAATTATGAATTGGGCTGCAATAAAAATTCTGGTACAAAGATTTTTGTTGTAAAATGATTTTTGGTCTTCTGGATATTTAGCTAGTAGAGGAATTGCAGGGTTCAATGGCAGGTCTACTTTTCGTTCCCTAAGTGTTCTCCAGACTTCTTTCTAAAAGGAACATGTTAGTTTGCATTCCCACAAGCAGTGCAGAAGTGTTCCCTTTCTTCCACACCCATGCCAACATCTGTAGTTTTGGGATTTTGTTACACGTAAAAGTTTGTTAAGTGGGTAAATCTCATGTTATTATAGTAACAATAAAAAATTCACCCACATAATAACTTTAATTCTACAAATCTCAAAATCTGGAAACCAGTAAAAGGAATATGATTCTGGAGTAAAGCAGCAGATCACAGAAAAACTAAAATTAAACCTAACCATACCTCTTCTCTCTCCTCTCAGAATCAGGAGATAAGTAAACTTCAAGGCAGTTATTGCCTTTTTCTTTTGCTGAATAAATTCCATGTGGGATGAACTCTAACACGTATATTTAATGATGTCTCTGAAGTAAGACTGGGACCTACATGTTCTATAAAAGGCTACATACCTCTTAAGCAGAGTTCTTCCCTTCCTCCCAGACAGCACTTTCATTATCATTCCTTGTGATATAGAAAAGTTAGTAGGCTACTAACTCTTAGCTATCCCTAGTAGCTTTCCAGAGGAATTACCCTCATTAAAGAAGACTGAACAGAATGTTAGGATGGAGCTACCAAATGATATGGCAACTGTCTTAGTCTGTTGTGTGTCGCTATAGCAGAATATCATAGACTGGGTAATGTATAAACAATAGAAATTTATGGGGCTCACAGCTCTACAGGCTGAGAAGTCCAAAAGCATGGCACTAGTATCTGGCAAGGGTTGTGAAGGCAGATGGCAGGAGCTAGTATGTGAGACAGAGAGGTAATAGGGGCCAAACTTATTTTTTTACCAGAAGCCCACTTTCATGATAACTAATTCACTTCCCAGATAACTGCATTACTACACTCATGAGGGGATAGCCCTCATGACCTAATCACCTGTGAAAGGCTCCACTACTTAAGACTGTTACAATGGCAATCAAATTTCTTTCTTTCTTTCTTTTGTATTTTTATTTATTTATTGTTAAATCATAGCTGTGTATATTTGTGCAATCAAGGGGTACAATGTGCTGGTTTCATATACAATCTGATATTCTCATCAAACTGTTCAATGTAGCCTTCATGGCATTTTCTTAGTTATTGTATGTAGACATTTGTATTCTGCATTTAGTAGGTTTTGCCTGTACCCATTCTAAGATGCACCATAGGCGTGGCCCCACCCATTAACCGCCCTCCACCCTGACTTCCCCCATCCCTTTCCCTCCCTTGGCCCTTTCCCCATATTCTTGTGCCATAGTTGGGTTATAGCCTTCATATGAAAGCTATAATTTAGCTTCATAGTAGGGCTGAATACATTGGATACTTTTTCTTCCATTCTTGAGATACTTTCCCAAGAAGAATATGTTCTAGCTTCATCCATGTAAGCATGAAAGAGGTAAAGTCTCCATCTCTCTTTAAGGCTGCATATTATTCCATGGTATATATGTACTAAAATTTGCTAGTCCATTCGTGGGTTGATGGGCACTTGGGCTACTTCCATGACTTAGCAATTATGAATTGGGCTGCAATAAACATTCTGGTACTGATGTCTTTGTTATATTGTAATTTTTGGTCTTTTGGATATATACCTAGTAAAGGAATTATAGAATCGAATGGCAGGTCTATTTTTAGATCTCTAAGTATTCTCCAAACATCCTTCCAAAAGGAACGTATTAGTGTGCATTTGCACCAGCAATGTAGAAGTGTGCCCTTTTCTCCGCATCTACACCAACATCTCTGGTTTTGGGATTTTGTTATGTGGGTTACTCTTACTGGGGTTAGGTGATATCTCAAAGTAGTTTTGATTTGCATTTCTCTGATGATTAAGGATGATGAGCTTTTTTTCATGTGTCTATAGATCGTGCATCTGTCTTCTTCAGAGAAGTTTCTCTTCAAGTCCTTTGCCCACTCTAAGATGGGGTCACTTGTTCTTTTCTTGTTAATACATTTGCGTTTTCTGTGGATTCTGGTTATTAAACCT
This sequence comes from Loris lydekkerianus, assembly GCA_963574355.1. NCBI lineage: Eukaryota > Metazoa > Chordata > Mammalia > Primates > Lorisidae > Loris > Loris lydekkerianus. The sequence goes on along the minus strand of CAUYPK010062209.1, from coordinate 17,202 downwards.
TTATCAGAGGTATAACCGGCAAATATTTTCTCCCATTCTGAGGGCTGTCTGCTTGCTTTACTTACTATGTTCTTGGCTTTGCAGAAGCTTTTTAGTTTGATCAGGTCCCAGTAAAGTATTTTTGATACTGTTTCACTTGTCTGGGAAGTCCTCCTCATAAAATATTTATCCAGGCCGATTCCTTCAACAGTTTTCCCTGCCCTTTCTTCAAGTATGTTTATAGTTTCATGTCTTAAGTTTAAATCTTTTATCCAGTGAGAGTCTATCTTAGTTAATGGTGAAAGGCGTGGGTCCAGTTTCAGTCTTTTACAGATTGCCAGCCAGTTCACCCAGCACTGTTTGTTAAATAGGGAATCTTTTTCCCACTGAATTTTCTTTGTAATTATTAAATCATACCTGTGTACATTAATGAGATCATGGGGCACCATACACTGGTTTTATAGACCTCACTGAATGTTTTTAATTGGCTTGTCAAAGATCAAGTAATGGTAAGTCGCTGGATTCATCTCTTGGTTTTCTATACTGTCCCAGACATCTACTTCACTGTTTTTGTGCCAGTACCATGCTATTTTGATCACTATCAATTTATAGTACAGTCTCAGGTCTGGTAGCATGATTCCTCCTGCTTTGTTTTTATTTCTGAGTAATGTTTTGGCTATTCAAGGTTTTTTTCTGATTCCATATAAAAAGAAGTATTATTTTTTCAAGAACTTTAAAATATGACAATGGAGCTTTAATAGGAATTGCATTAAAATGATATATTGCTTTGGGTAGTATAGACATTTTAATGATGTTGATTCTTCCCAGCCATGAGAATGATATGGTTTTCCATTTGGTAACATCTTCATATATCAATTTTCTTAAAGTTTCATAGTTCCCTTTATAGAGATCTTTCACGTCCTTTGTTAGATAAACTCCCAAATAATTCATCTTCGTTGGCACTACTATGAAAGGAATAGAGTCCTTGACTGTTTTTTTGGCTTGGCTATTGTTGGTATATATAAAGGCTCCAGATATATGGGTGTTGATTTTGTAGCCTGAGACATTGCTGTATTCCTTGATCACTTCTAAAAGTTTTGTAGTAGAATTCCTAGTGTTTTCCAGATATACAATCATGCCATCTGTGAAGAGTGAAAGTTTGATCTCTTCTGACCCTATATGGGTACCCTTGATCACACCTTTTCTTCCCTAATTGCAATGGCTAAAACTTCCATAACAATGTTAAAGTGCAATGGAGACAATGGGCAGCCTTGTCTGGTTCCTGATCTAAGTGGAAATGATTTCAATTTAACTCCATTCAATACGATATTGGCTGTGGGTTTCCTGTAGTTAGCCTCTATTAGTTTAAGAAATGTCCCTTCTATACCAATTTTCTTAAGTGTTCTGATCATGAAGGGATGCTGGATATTATCAAAAGCTTTTTCTGCATCAATTGAGAGAATCATATGGTCTTTATTTTTTTAGTTTATTTATGTGCTGAATTACATTTATAGATTTACATATTTTGAACCAGCATTGAGACCCTGGGATAAATCCCACTTGGTCATGGTGTATAATTATTTTGATGTGTTGTTGGATTCTGTTTGTTAGGATCTTATTGAGTATTTATGCATTAATACTCATTAGTAATATTGGTCTATAATTTTCTTTTCTTGGTGGGTCTTTCCCTGGTTTGGGGATCAAGATGATGTTTGCTTCATAGAATATGTTGGATAGTCTTCCTTCTTTTTCTATATTTTGGAAGAGGTTTAGTAATATAGGTACTAGCTCTTCTTTAAAGGTTTGGTAGAATTCTGACATAAAGCCATCTGGTCCTGGGCTTTCCTTTTTAGGGACATTTTGTATAGTTGATACCATTTCAGAACTTGATATAAGCCTGTTCAACATTTCCACTTCGTTCTGGCTAAATCTTGGTAGGTGGTGTATTTCCAAGTTTTGGTCAATTTCTTTCAGATTTTCATATTTCTCAGAGTAAAGTTTCTTGTAATATTCATTACGGATTTTTTTAATTTCTGAGAGGTCTGTTGTTATTTTATTTCTGATTGATGAAATTAGAGATTTTACTCTTTTTTCCTGGTTAGGTTGGCCAGAGGTTTATCTATTTTATTGACCTTTTCAAAAAACCAATTTTTGGATTTATTGATCTATCATATAATTCTTTTATTTTCAATTTCATTTAATTCTGCTCTGATTTTGGTTATTTCTTTTCTTCTGCTGGGTTTGGGGTTGAAATATTTTTCCTTCTCCAGTTGTTTGAGCTGTCCCATTAAGTTATTAACTTCTTCTCTTTCTGCTTTCTTGAGGAAGGCTTGCAGTGCTATAAATTTCCCTCTTAGGACTGCCTTTGCAGTATCCCAGAGGTTCTGATAATTCATGTCTTCATTGTTGTTTTATTCCAAAAATTTGGTGATTTTCATCAACAATCCATCTATCCTTCAGCATAAGATTATTTAGCTTCCATGTTCTTGTATGGGTATGCAGATTCCTGTTATTGAGTTCAACTTTTATTCCATGATGGTCTGAGAAGATGCAAGGAATAATATCTATTTTTTAAAATTTGCTAAGGTTAGATTTGTGGCCCAGGATGTGGTCAGTTTTGGAGTATGTTCTGTGGGCTGATGAGAAGAACGTTTGTTCAGTTTTGTTGCAATGAAATGTTCTGTAGATATCTATTAAGTCCAGATGTTGAATGGTTAAGTTTAAATCTAAATTTCTTTGCTTAGCTTCTTTTTGGAGGATCTATCCAGCACTGCTAAAGAGGTGTTAAACTCTCCAACTACTATGGAACTTGAGGAAATCAAGTTGCTCATGTCTGTTAGAGTTTCTCTTATAAATTGAGGTGCATTCTGGTTGGTATTAATAATTGAAATATTAATAATTGAAATCTCATCATTTTGAGTATTACCTTTACCAAATATGAAGTGTCCATCCCTATCCTTCCTTATTTTGGTTGTTTTAAGCCTATTGCATCTGTGAATAGGATTGCAACACCTGCTATTTTCTTCTTCCCATTTGCCTGGAGTATAGATGACCATCCCTTTACCTTGAGTCCATATTTGTCTTTTAATGTAAGGTGCGATTCTTGTATGCAGCAGATATCTGGCTTGAGTTTTTGTATTCAGTCAGCCAACCTGTGCCTCTGTAGAGGACAATTTAAACCATTCACATTAATTGAGAATATTGATAAGCCTTTCGAGAGTCCAGTGGACATTTTTGTCCTTTTGCAACTGTGGAAGTTGGAATTTGATCAAAATATTCTGGGTGGGTTTACTTTTGTGGTGGAGGATTATGCTGGTCTTTGTGGAGGATAGGTCTGAGAATATCCTGGAGAGCTCATTTAGTTGTGGCAAATTTCTTCAACATGTGAATATCATTAAAGTATTTAATTTCTCCATCATAAATGAAACTCAGTTTACCTGGGTACAGGATCGTGGGTTGAAAGTCATTTTGTTTTAGGAGATTAAAAGTTTATGACCATCCTCTTCTAGCTTGAACAGTTTCAGCAGAGAGATCTGCAGTTATTCTAATATTCTTTTCCTTGTAGGTAATGGTTTTCTTTCATCTGGCTGCTTTCAGAATTTTCTCCTTTCAGAATTAACTTTAGTGAAATTGATTATGATGTGTCTGGGGGATGTCTTATTTGGGTTGAGTCATGCTGGAGTTCTGAAACTGTCAGCAATCTGAAATTCAGAATCTGTTGGCATGTCTGGAAAGTTCTCTTTCATAATGTCATGTAGAAGAGACTCTGTGCCTTGTGAAGCCACTTCATCAATTTTGGGAATCCCTATAAGATGAATATTGGTTTTCTTAGAATTATCCAGGAGCTCTCTGAGAGAGTGATCTATTTTTGCTCTCCATTTCTCTTCCTCTCTGAGAATTTGAGAGCATTTGAAAGCTTTATCTTCAATGTCATAAATCCTTTCTTCTGCTTGTTCCATTCTGTTACTGAGGGATTTTACTGTGTTTCTCAGATCTTTGACGGCTGCAACTTCTTGTCTCAATGTGTCAAAATCTTTGGTCATTTGGTCTTTAAATTTGTTGAATTCTTGAGACATCTTTTGGGTTACTGCTTGGAATTCTAATTCAATCTTATTTGCTATACAGATTCTGAATTCGATTTCTGACATCTCAGCTATTTGTGCATGGGATCTTGTGCTGTGTCTGCCTCGTTGTTCCTTGGGGGAGTTGATCTACTCTGACTATTCATATTGCCAGAGTTTTTCCTTTGATTTTGTCTCATACCTGGCATGGATCCAAACTCCAAGCTCAGGGAGCATAGTGAGGTCTTGGTGAGTGGGATGCAGCATGTGATCTGGAAGGGTAGAAATCTGACTCATTAAGCAAGTGATTACAAGCCACCAGAATTGGCTTGCCCCCCACACAGAGGTCCAGGAAAGGTGGAAGCCTTTCTGGAGTTTTCAGTTTGTGGGGAAGTGATGCCTTAAGTGGAAAGCATGGAAGAGTGGGCAGACTCAAATAGTATACAGCAACCAGATTTGAATACAGGTTGCAGTGGATATACCATCAGTTTGGTGGCTAGAAAGGAAGCCATACTGGGAAGGTTTTCACTGCCAGGGGTCTGCCATTGTGGGATGGTCATGAGAAGGTTTCAGCAGGGGCCTAAAGCACAGCCATCTTAATTCTGCCTGCCTAGATCAGAACTCCACTCTTGGGACATGCTGAGGGACACCCATACCCCACAAGAACTGGGGTCAAGGGGCACTGTGAGACCTGCCTCTGAAGGATTATAGGGAGCTTTAAGATTCTAACCCAGCTGAGGAAACAATCAGGCAATCATCACAGGCAACTAAGTTAGCAATAAGATACATAGAGGCTGCCAGTTGTATTCTCCATCTCCTAAAACAGAGGTTGCCAGTTGTATTCTTCATCTCCCAGCAACATATTAAACATATATATTCCTATTAAAGTTGGTCCCTTCAAATTTTCAGCCCATAATTCTGTATCCTGCTAAATATATATATGTTATATATTTATAATATATATAATTTATATATTATATACATTATATATATATAACACACACACACACACACACACATATATTTATATATATACATACATATATATGTAAACTTTTTATTTTATTTTAGTTTTACTTTTTTCTGTTTTTTTCTATGTTGCTAAAGTTACTTCTGTATCTGGCTATTTGAGATTTTTTTGTTGTTGTTTTGTTGTGTTTTATTTTTGCTTATTTGGTTGGTTGGTTCTATTCTTAACTTCCATTTTACTTTGAGCAAGGACTCCTATATTTTTGGTCACAGCAGAGGAAGACTTGTACTTTCCTCAGTCTGGTAAGGAGCTCCTAATTTCAGGAACCCATCCAGTCCAGCCCCTTAAAATACTTGGATTACAGGCATGGCCTTAACATTGTACCAATAAATATCATTTCTTCTTTGACCCTCTTCCTGTCTTCATTCTCTCCTGTTCTTCAATTCTTTTCTTTCATCCCCTTTCCCTTTTTTTCTTTTTCTTTTCCTTTTCTACTTCATTCTTATTTCTTCTTTCTTTCTTTTCCTCTTGTTTCTCACTGCTTGCACATTACCCTTCTATTCCTTCTGGTCTTATAGCAAAAGGCCACTTCAAGTTATGCTTAGAGATAAGGTAATTTTAAACAAAGGAGGAAGTGAGAAGGAAAAGGGAGGACAAAGAGGTGAACAAGAAGAAAGAACACAGGAGAAGGAACCAACAGAAAAATTCAGGCAACATGAAAAACCAAAACAGAGCAACTCCCCCAGGGGAACATGAGGCAGCTACTGCAGAAGACTCCTCCTGTAAGGTATTAATGGATTTAACAGAAAGGGAATTTAAAATATGAATGATAAAGACAATAAAAGGAATGGATGAGAAAATGGAAAGACGAACCAAAAGTCAGATGAGAGATATGTAAAATAGGTGAAGGATATGGTGAAGCTTTAGGAAATGAAGGAGACAATCTTGGAATGTAAAGATGTAGTAGAAAGTATGAAAGATAGATTAAACCATGGAGAAGAAATAATCTCAGAGCGAGAGGATAAAGTTTTGGGGTTAACCAGGTAGTCAAAGAGGCAGAACAGAAGAGAGAGAAAGCAGAACAATCACTTAGATAACTACAAGACTCCATGAAGCATTCAAACATACAAATAATAGGAATACCTGAAGGGGAAGAACACTGTCCCAAAGGAATGAAAGTCCTACTGGAGACTATCATAAATGAACACTTCCCAAGTTTTACTAAAGATCCCAACACACTCCTTTTAGGTGGATATTGAACCCCAGATCATTTTGGCTCAAACAGAGCTTCTCCAAGACACATCATAACAAACCTTTCCAAACTCAAGATGAAAGAAAAAATTCTGCAAGTAGCCAGGAGTAAGCACCAACCAATTTAGAGAGACAGGGCTACTAGGCTGACAGCACACTTTTCAAATGAAACTTTGTAAGCCAGAAGAGATTGGTCATCCACCTTCAACATTCTTAAACAAAACAATTTTCAGCCCATAATTCTGTATCCTGCTAAACTAAGCTTCAAAATTGATGGAGAAATCAAATCTTCTGCAGATACACAAGCACTGAGGAAATTCATCACAACCAGACCAGCTGCACAGGAAATACTTAGACCTATTATTAACACTGACCATCATGATGGACCACCAGCAAAGCAAACACCCAGAAGCTAAAGGTCAAAACTTAGCTGCCACAATGGTGCAAAGGATAAAACTACACAATTAACTTTCACAAAATAAGATGAATAGAACTCAATCACACTTATCAATTCTCTCATTAAATGTCAATGGATTGAATTCCCCACCAAAGAGGCAATCTAAATGATTGGATTAAAAAAAAACAGAAGCTATCCATATGCTATCTCCAGGAAACACACCTAGCCTTGAAGGACAAATCAAGACTCAAGGTTAAGGGATGAAAAACAGCATTTCCAGCAAATGGAAATCAGAAGAAAGGAGGGGTTGTGATCTTATTTTCAGATACAGGTGGATTTGAAGCAACTGAAGTTAAAAAAGACAAAGATGGACACTTTATACTGGTTAAGGGAAAAATACAACAAGAAGATATTTCAATTTGAAATATTTATGCACCCAACTTAAATGCTCCCAGGTTTATGAAACAGACCTTAATGGATCTGAGCAAGTTAATATCCCAGAACACCACAATCGCCAAGCACTGTAACATCCCCCTGACAGAACTATACAGATCCTCTAAACAGAAACTAAACAAAGATACAAAGGACTTAAATGTGACCCTATAACCAATGGGATTAATAGTATTATACAGAACACACCAGCCCAAAGCTAATGAATATATACTTTTCTCACCAGTGCATGGTACATACTCCAAAATAGATCACATCCTAGGAAAGAAATTAAACCTGAGCAAAATTAAAAGAATAGAAATTATACCTTCTATCTTCTCAGACCACAAGGCAAAAAAGGTGGAACTCAACTCCAATACAAAGGTTCATCCCCACACAAAAGCATGGAAATTAAACAGCCTTATGCTGAATGATAGTTGGGTTCAGGAAGAGATAAAAGAGGAAATAGTTAAAGTCCTCAAACATAACAACAATGAACACAATTTATCACAACATCTGTGATACAGCAGGAGCAGTCTTACAAGGAAATTATCACATTAGATGCCTACATTTGAAAAACAGAAAGAGACTACATTAACAAACTCATGAACCATCTTATGGAATTGGAAAAAGAAGAACAATCTAATCCCAAACTCAGAAAAGAAATAACCAAAATTAAATCAGAGACCAATGAAAGTGAAAACAAAAGAATCATTCAGAAAATTAATGAAACAAAAAGTTGGGTTTTTAAAAAAATAAATACAATTAATAAACCTTTAGCTAGATTAACAAGTAGCAGAAAAGTAAAATCTCTATTAAGCTCAATCAGAAATTATAAATGGGAAATAACAACAGATGCCACAGAGATACAAGAGATCATCTCTTGGTAATACAAGAAACTCAATGCCCAGATATTTGACAATGTGGAGGAAATGGATCAATACCTGGAATTTCACTCTGTCCCTAGACTTAACCAAGAAGAAATAGATCTCTTGAACAAACTGATTTCAAGATTGAAGAAACAATAAAAAAATCTCCCAACTTAAAAATGCCCTGGTCCAGATGGCTTCACACCAGAATTCAATCAAACCTTCAGAGAAGAGCTTATACCCATACTTCAGTAATTATTACAAAAAATTGAGAAGGAAGGAATCTTTCCCCAACATGTTCTATGAAGCAAACATTGCCCTGATATGAAAACTAGGAAAAGACCCAACTAAAAATGAGAATTTCAGACCAATTTCACTAATGAATATAGATGCAAAAATTCTCAGTAAATTCTTAACCAATAGATTACAGATTCACATTTAAAAAAATCATTCATCATGATCAAAATAGGTTTTATCCCAACAAGTCCATAAATGTAATTCACCATATCAACAGAAGTAAAAACAAAGACCATATGATCCTCTCAATAGATGCAGAAAAAGCATTTGATAAAATTCAGTATCCTTTTTGAATTAGAACATTTAAGAATCTGAGCATACATGGCACATTTCTGAATTTCATAGAAGCCATCTACAACAAACCTACAGCTAATGTTATACTGAATAGAAGAAAATTGAAAGCTTTTCTACTTAGAACTGGAACCAGATGAACTGGAAACAGACAAGTTGTCTTCTATCACCACTACTATTCAACTTAGTGCTGGAAGTTCTAGCTAATATAATCAGGCAAGAGAGGAGGAAATAAAGAGCATCCAAATAGGTGCAGAACAGGTCAAACTCTTGCTCTTTGCCAATGATATAATCTTATAATTTGAGAACCCCAAAGACTCAACCACAAGACTCCTGGAAGTGATCAAAAAATACAGTAATGTCTCAGAATATAATCAATTCCACAAATCAGTAGCCTTTTTATATGCCAATAAGAGCCAAGAATGAGAAGCTAATCAAGGACACAATTCCCTTCACAGTAGCTTAAAAAAAAAAAAAAAAAAAAAAAGAAAAAAAGAAATACCTAGGAATATACCTAACAATAGAGGTGAAGGACTTCTACAAAGAAAATTATGAAACCCTAAGAAAAGAAATAGCAGAAGATATTAACAAATGGAAGAAATACTATGCTCATGGCTGGGAAGAATTGACATTGTCAAAATGTATATACTTCTCAAAGCAATCTACGGATTCAATGCAATATCCATTAAAACACCATCATTATACTTTCAAGATTTGGAAAAAATAATTCTTCATTTTTTATGGAACCAGAAGAAACCCTGTATAGCTAATTTTTAGTAATTCTTAGTAATAAATTCTTAGTGATAAAATTCTTAGTAATAAAAACAAATGCAGGGGCATCACCATATCATAATTTAGGCTATACTACAAGGTCTTAGTGAACAGAACAGTATGGTCTTGACACAAAAATAGAGACATTGACATTTGGAACTGAATAGAAAAGCATGAGATGAAACTAATCTCTTACAGCCACCTTATTTTTGATAAACCAAACAAGAACATACACTGGGGAAAAGAATCCTTATTCAATAAATGGTGCTGGGAGAACCAGATAACCACATGTAAAAGACTGAAACTGGACCCACACCTCTCACCACTTACAAAAATTGATTCAAGATGGATAAAAGATTTAAATCTAAGGCATGAAACAATATAAATCCTTGTAAAAAGTGTGGTGAAAACACTTGAAGGTATCAAGCTAGGAAAAGATTTTATGAAGAAGACTCTCGTGGTGATTGCAATAACAACAAAAATAAACAAATGAGACTTAATTAAACGGAAAAACTTCTGTACAGTTAAGGAAACAACAACCAAATGAAATAGACAAACTTCAGATTTGGAAAAGATATTTGCATCTTAAGGAATCGGACAAAAGCTTGATAACTAGGATCTACAGAGAACTGAAATTAATCAATAAAAAAAGAGTCAACAATCCCATATGTCACTAGGCAACATGAATAAAACCATCTCTAAAGAAAAGAGACAAAAAGCTGTATGAAAAAATGTTCATTGTCCTTAATCATCAGAGAAATGCAAACCAAAACTACCCAGAGATATCACCTAACCCAAGTGAGAATGGCCCACATCACAAAGTCTCAAACCCCCAAAGTCTCAAATGGACAGAAGGGAACACTTTTACACTGCTGATGGGACTGCAAACTAATACAACCTTTTTGGAAGGAAGTATGGAGAATCCTCAAAGAACTCAAATTAGATCTCCCATTTGATCCTGCAATACCATTACTAGGCATCTACACAGAAGAAAAAAAATCATTTTTATCATAAGGACATTTGCACTAGACTGCTCATTGCAGCTCAATTTATAATTGCCAAATTATGGAAACAACCTAAATGCCCACCAACACAAGCTGTGGTATATGGATTCACAAGCTGTGGTATATGTATACCATGGAATATTATTTAGCCATTAAAAAAGATGGAGACTTTATATCTTTTGTATTAACCTAAATGGAAGTGGAACATATTCTTCTTAGAAAAGCATCACAAGAATGGAGAAGTATTGTGGTGGGCACCTGTAGTCCCAGCTACTTGGGAGGCTGAGGCAAGAGAATCACTTGAGCCCAATAGTTTGAGGTTATTGTGGCTATGATGCCACATCATTCTACCAAAGGTGACAAAGTGAGACTCTATATAAAAAAAAAAAAAAAAAAAAAAAATGGAGAAATAAGAATCCAATGTACTCAATATGAAGGCAGTAGATGATCTAATACAAAGTGGATGGTAGGGGAAGGAAGGAGCAGGGAAATTGGAGGAGAGAGGAAAATGGGGTAACATGCCATTTGATCCCACAATTCCTCTACTAGCTATATATTCAGAAGACCAAATATCACATTATAACAAAGATATCTGTACCAGAATGTTTATTGCAGCCCAATTCATAATTGCTAAGTCATGGAAGAAGCCCAAGTGCCCATCGACCCATGAATAGATTAACAACTTGTGGTATATGTACACTGTGAAATATTTTGCAGCCTTAAAGAAAGACGGAGACTTTACCCCTTTCATGTTTACATGGATGGAGCTGTAATATATTCTTCTTAGCAAAGTATCTCAAGAATTGGAGAAAAAGTAGCCAATGTGCTCAGCCCTACTATGAAACCAATTTATAGCTTTCATATGAAAGCTATAACCCAATTATAACCCAAGAAGAAGGGAAAGGGGAGAGGGAGGGGAGAGGGTAATTGGTAGGATCACACCTACAGTACATCTTACAAGGGTACATGTGAAATTTACTAAGTGGAGAATATAATGTCTTAACACAATAACTAAGAAAACACCATGAAGGCTATGTTAACCAGTTTGGTGAAAATATTTCGAACTGTATATAAAACCAGCACATTGTACCCCATGATTCCATTACTGTACATGGCTATGATTTAATAAAAAAAAGAAAGAAAGAAAGAAAGAAAGAAAGAAAGAAAGAAAGAAAGAAAGAAAGAAAGAAAAGAAAATGGAGTATCATGATGTATAGCACACGTCTTAGGGGTGGGACACAATTATAAGAGGGACTTTATCTAACAAATGAAATCAGTGTAACCTAAGCCTTTATACCCTAATTAATCCTAAACAATTTTAAAAAATTAATGGAGATGATTTTTGAAAAATGAAGAAACAGAAGGAAATTGGTTTAGACAGCAAACAGTGCAAAATATTGCTTCATGTTTTTCCAGCACTGTTGAGTACAGATAGGAATAACATACGAGAGAGGGAAGGAAAGAGATGGGTGAAAACCTGTCTGAGGGGTACATCTATCTGAATAACAGGCACACTTACAACTCTGACTGAAGCATTACAAAAATAATTCACGTAACCAAAAACACTTGTACCTTTGAAATACTTTGAAATTTTAAAAAGAGAAAAAAAAAAATGCTAAAAACAAAGGAAAAAAGAAATTTATTTTACAAAGGCTCTACCAATCAAAAGATTTAAAACCCATTCTAAAACATTGTATGTACATACAAAAAGAAAACAAAATAAATTTTTTACAATTGCATTCTAAATCAAAGTAATCAAGTGATCAACTTAAGAAAACAGTGCAAAAAAGAGATGATAAAATTGAATGAGCTGCACTGCCTGGTACTTAGTAAATAAATATTTATTGTAAAGGTTTAGTACTACAAACCTAATAAAAACACTTTACGATCCAAAAAAGCATAACATAATGAAAATATGTACCAGAAACAGCAATATATCATTGAAAGCTGAATTGTGTACTTAGAGGAAAGGTCAAAATAATCCCAGTGAATGAATATGTTAATATGTATGTGACAAGATTAAAGAAATTAGAGCAAAGCTAATAGTTACGAGGACAGAAAAAAAAACAATCCAACTTGAAGATATTTGGCAATTTTATCAATTGAAAGTAGAAAACCAAACAGAAGGAGCAGATCATATAGACAAATGTTTATTTGTTTTTGTTTTCTTGTTATGAAAGTTTGATACAGAGCACACAAAAGTGAGACATATTCCAGTTAAGCTATTATAATTGAAGGATAGAGAAAGATATCTTCAGTGCTCTAGGCAAAAAAATCAAATAAACTTTAAGGAAAAAAGCTTAGCTTGGCTTTACCATATTCTATATCAACATTTAATGCCAAAAGATAATAAATGCTGCTACAAAGCTCTGAGAGAAACTGTGATCCAAACTGTAATACCACGAAGCTTCAAAGGAACCTAAACAGTCTAAAATATGAAATACTTTGAGATATGATTACAAGTATGTCTTGACAACAGCAAAACTGCTCTCATGATTCCAGAACCCACCTCCACCAAAAATGATAAAATAAGATATTAGGAATGGAATAGCATAGTTAAAGAATGTGAGGTGAATCTTTACTCCATTTAAACAAGGAAATAATGTTAAATAACCATAGAATTTTTTTTTTTTTTTTGCAGAATGGAATGTGCATATTATAAATTGGAATAGTTTAAAATAATGTAACGAACAAATATTAGGAAGTGAAGGAAGGGAAGATGGGAGGAAATAGAGTGTATGTGTCTTCGTTTTTTATAACAAGAAATCAACTGATGCTATCTAAATGGATTCATGCGATTTAAAAAAACACAGTGGACCCATTTTTTATCTCTTTAAGTTCAGAGGAATCTTCTGGGAAATAATAGCTCTTTTTTTTTTTTTAATTAAATCATAGCTGTGTACAATAATGCAATCATGAGGTACAGTGTGCTGGTTCCATATAGAAAAGGATTATTTGGAGTTCAATAGTTTCTTTGATTTCACTTCCATTTCTTTTCTTTGTGGTGTATTCAAATAATACTGAATTTGATACTTTTTTAAAAGCATTTTTAATTTAAATTAATAATAGCATCTATAGAATGCTTCCATTTTCCTAAAAGTATTTTTACTCCCTTACCCTTCTGTATATGTATACATAAGGAGCAATGTCTAGAATAATGTTCATCAAACGTTAATGAAAAATGTTGCTGGATGATAGAATTTAGGGATTATTTATAATAAACACAAATCATTCTAAAATGGGGACTAATTACAATAACAAACAAAATGCTAAGATATTAAAAACATGGCTAATAATTTTGCCTGGGCAGTTACTTCTCTGTATTTTTAACTCAATATTCATGGTAAAGAAATTAATAAAGGAATACAATGTAGACAATAAATTAAGAGGTCAGGCACAATGGTTTACGCCTATCATCCAAGCACTCTGGGAGCCCTAGGCCAGAGGATCCCTTGAGCTCAGGAGTTCAACACCAACCCCAGCAAGAGTGATATACCCCATCTCTACCAAAATAGAAAACTAGCTGGGTGCTGTGGTGGGCCCCTGGAGTCCCAGCTACTTGGGAGGCTGAGGCAAGAGGAATGGTTGAACCCAGGAGTTTGAGGTTTCTGTGAGCTATGATGCCACTGCACTTTAGCCTGGGGCAACAGAGTGAGATTCTGTCTTAATTAAAATAAAATAAAAAAATAAATGAAATTAAAATGAATTAAGAGATTAGGAAAAATAGTATATATAAAGAAAAAGAATCAAGTATGAATGTCAGAAATGAAAAATATAACCATAGAAGCATAAACAGAGATAAAGGGAAAAAATTCTGCAGATACTTCTAATTCAGTTACGTAATTGAAGAACTAGTACATTAGAAGCTAAAATAGATGAAAATTTCCATAATTTACCCTAGAAATGTAATGAGATTAAAAATACTAAATAAAAATTAAATGTTTTAAAGAGATTTAATTAATTAATTAAGATACGATCATGAGAAATTGTCATTCACCTGCAGGAGTTCCAGCAGAACAGAATACAAACAACAGTAGAGAAGAATCATTCAACAATAATAAATGAAGAAAGGAATTCTAAGATTGAAAAATCCTGCCTAGTACTGCACAGAACATTTTCTTTAAATCTACGCACATGCGTATCAAAGGGGAGCCCAGTAGCACCAAAGTAAAGAGAAAATGATTAAAGCTGTGAGAGAGAACAGACAGTCTACAAAAAACATTAAGAATGACGCAGCTGTCTTACCAATGTGAAAAGATGTCAAAAAAGCTGTGGAAGGCTATCTTCCGAGTAGCAGGGGGAACTAATCGTGACTGTAAAATGGCATATTCAAACTGTCATTTATGAGCAAGGAGAAAGAGAATTCTTATTCACCTTACATAGCAGTTTACATAAAAACATCATTACAAAAAGAAAAAAAAAAAAAAGAAAGAAAATGATAAAATATGAAAAGCACTATTTTTTAAAGCATGAATCAGCTGTTAAGAGAGAAAACTTCTTGTAGCCAGAAATGAAATGGGAGCATAAATTCAAGGGCATGAGACAGTGCCAACGTCATCAGCTGCCTAAGAAGACACGGGTAGAATCTATGACCGCTGGTGATCTAGAATTTCATTTCTAAGCTCAAGAAAATATGGTATGTGGCAGGCTAAAAGTCACCAGGAAGCCTGATTCCACAAAGCCTTACATTTAATGAACTAGGAAAAAAAAAAAAGTCTACCCCACAGAGACAGGTAACAAGCAATAGTGTCAGTCACATCACTCTCTGGGTACAGGGAGAAAAGCCTCCTCTGAGAGTTCAGGGCCACAGATTGGCCTACGTGTGAGTTCACTTCCTGTATGCCCAATTGCAGACATAGCAGAAACTTTTTAGGTTAATCAGAAAACACTTGAAATGACTTTATACCAATAAATTTGAAATTAATAAATTTCTAGAGATAAAAAAAATGACAAACTGAGTTAGAAACTAAAACATCGATGATTTTGTAACAATCAAATAAAATGGATCTGTGACTCAATGTATCTCACACACACACACACACACACACAAAAATCAGGCACATTAGTTTTTATAGGCAAATTCTAATACATGTAACACAACACATATTTATAATTTTATATGGTAGAAGAAGGAACTTTATCAACTCATTCCAAGATGCTATATTAAACATGATGGCAAAACCAGAAAATACAAAAAAGGAAATTCTAAGTCAATGTCATGCATAATCCTAGATGCAAAATTTCCAAATAAAATATAAGCAAATAAAGTGTAGCCATATATACATATATTTGTTTTTTATAAAAAGTCCAATGTTACCAAGTTGAGTATATTCCAGGAGTCCCCGAGTATATTCCAGGGTCCTTTAACATTGGAAAATGTATTAATACAATTCATAAGATTTATAAAATATCATAGGACCATGTCAACAAATGGAGAAAAGTATTTCCTAAAATTCAGCTCTTTGTGTAATAAAAATTCTTTTGCAAATTAAGACCTTCCTTCACCTGGAAAATATAGCCACAAACATGTAAAGCAAACATTTTATTCCATGGTAAACTGTAGAAGTATTTCATTTTAAAACTGAAGCAAGACAAGGATGCCCACACCACCCCCTCCATTTGTCGTAGGAGACTGACTGGCCTGTTTAGTCAGTCAAGGAAAGGAATTTGGCATGTGTATTAGTCAGCTTTTGCTGCAACAGTACTCCAAAACACATAATTCCAGATATTTCTGTTTTCTAACAAATCTTTCTTTCTCTTTCCCAGGGTCACCTGCAGCTGGCTGGGCTCTTGCGGCCTTGACCACAGACTGAAAGTTAGGCTCAAGGTTTCTGCTCCCCGTGGTTCCTTGCTGTGGGATGCATGCTGGAGGACATGGCACCAGTGGGGACCTGTGGTTCTCTCATGAGCTCTAGCACCTTAGCCCAACAACATAAGAAGATGTGAAGCCTCTGCTGGAAAGTGACAAATGCCATCCCATTCATACTCCACAGAGAGAGGAAGAATGAATGTGCGTTAACAGTAATGCATCTCATCAGGCCAATATATACTGTACAGAACAGGAATGGAGGAATGCAGGTGATATGATGGATTACACAGGGAAGCCAAAAGAATGTAAACAAACATTAGCAAGGTTCCTGACTCTGAGATTGAGATACAAAAATGAACTACATTTCCACACACTAACAAAAAATGTTAAAAGAACAACCACGTTCATGAGCAGCAACAACAACAACAAAAGCCATCAAGGTGTACGTGATAATTCAAATACATTAAACTTGGGATGAGTCAAGTCAGGGCCAACAGAACAGATGCTATTTTTAGTACTGGAAAGGGACCCCTTCCATGATGGACGTGACTCTTTTGATTGCCAAATGATGGGGCGATACAAGGTATCCTCAAGGGGCTGATATTGGGGGATACTCTGTAGCTCAGAATAGTGGTTACAGTAAATTTTTAACAACATATATTTCTCTAGCAACACCTGTAACAAATTTGTGTTTTTATCTTTTTCTTTGCTAGAAAAATATACATTAAAGACTGCTTAAAAGGTACAGGTGACCACTAAAACTAAAAAGGCATCAAGCATATAAAGAAAAATTTAAATCTCCAAAATCTATGGACTCTGACTCTGGCTGATTTCATCAGTTTCTTCTAAAGAACTTTCACTCCAAGGTTTTACATTCTTCTAAAGGCAAACAAGTCATCCAAGAATTCGATCTCTTGCTTTCTTTTCTCTATTTCAGGGGTGGCGAACACGCGGCTCTCGAGCCACATGCGGCTCCCGGCCAAAATGAATGCGGCTCTTTGCCTCTTATCATTATTTTGTATACTGTGGCTCTTTGCCAAGTTTGGATTTTGTTATGCTGCTTCTGAGGAGGGA
>CAUYPK010062208.1:0-55181 GCA_963574355.1 Loris lydekkerianus | reverse complement strand
GTGTCAGCATACATGAAATTTGTATGACAATTTGATCAACTTCTTCATTTTACAGAAAAGGCTGCTGAGACAAAAAGATATTTAGCTTTCATGTGAAAGCCCTAAATTAGTTTCATAGTAGGGCTGAGTACATTGGGTACTACTTCTTCCATTCTTGAGATACTTTACTAAGAAGAATCTTTTAAGTGCTCTAAGTCAACTGGTTTAGAATGAAAGAAGAGAAAAAAACAACTCAATAATTCAAGTGAATAACAAAAATTTCAAGGGAAGGGTTGCTCCGGAAGAGGAAGGAGAAATATGAAACAAAACTGCCCAGTTAAAAGAGTAACAAAAAAATATATCATAAATGTTTTCCCCAAGAATATGAAAGAGATTATGCAAGGAGTAAATTTGAGTCCAACATATTGCTTTAGAAAAACAAGAATAGCATTCTTTAAAACAAAACAAAATTTAAAAAGCATGCTTCTGGCACAGCAGGCTTCCTGTGAAAACTGTACCATAAAAATCCAGTCCATAAGTGCCAGAGGAAAAGAAACTTACCCCAAATAACAAAATAAAAATAAACCTTCAGTTAAAAAAAAAAATTACACACTGATATAAACTAAAATGCTCTTGTCCATGAGTTGAGCTTATGAAACCCTTAAACACGAGACTATTTGACATTATTATTTGGGTTCAAAGACTCCCTTTCTCCAAATGTTTATAGCACCATACCAGTTATTTCAACTGAGCTGACACAATGAATTTCAAATGATCTAATACTTTTGACTTACCAGCGGATTAGCACATGATTACCCTGAGTAAATGGATTATTATTACTGCTGCTCTAAGATATTAACACTTTCTATAACATGCTCTAAGGATACTGTATAGATGACTAAAAAATGTGACAAAAATACATGGGGGAAAGGGGATTTTCAAAAGGGAAAGTGGTAACTGTTCTTCTCTTTTAGGTTCCTTGCTTAAAATGAAGGTGGGCCTCCCAATAGTAGAATCAGTATTTTACAAGATACTTTCAGTGGTGTGCTAGTACAGCACAAGTCACAGATAAACAAGTCCAACATTCAATGCACTAGGGAAATTAGGCCACGTATGGCCGCCTTCCCAAGAAGATCAGGCTCCAAACAAAAACCCCCACTTTGTAATAGACAACTAATTCTCATGTAATGAATGACAGAACACAGCATTAATGTACTTAACAAGACAAAGCTAAATTCAATGAAGCTTGACGCCATTTATATGAAAAAGGGTTACATTTGTAGACAGAGCCAAAGAGAGAGAGGATAATTCTGAATTAAATAGTGCAGCTTCTGCTTTGGTTTAGTCTTCTCACTGGAAATGAAGACCACAGCTAAAATATGACTCTTAAAACAGTCATTGGCAAACAAAACAAAATACCTCCGTATTAAACTCTTACTGACTGATGAAGAGGAAAGAGCGTAAGGACTTTGCTCAGAGCCTCTACTGGCAAAGGTATCTTTTCTTATGGCTAAATTCCTGGCCCATTAAAAATGTGCCCTTTACCTACCAGACTCTGTGATATACTATTCTGCTACCACATGACATTATAGAAGTTTCAGATAACCCAAATGATGTCCTATAACCCACTGAATCTTATACATATAGTATCAAAACAGAAGATATGGAAATAAACTATGTGACACAAATGAGTATGCTGAAAAGATACTTAGGTAACCTTTTTTAAAGGTTTTAGTGTTATGTTTACCCAATTCTAACAGACAAGTACAGAGAAGTCTACGTGTGCCACTACAACAAAAGATTTCTAAAACCCTACCAATACCATAATGCTATTGAAAAACTCTTGTTTAGAAAACAGATTTTATTTTTTTTATTTTTATTTATTTTTTTTAATTATAGATAAAAATATGCACCATAGACTAACCACATTAAAAAAGAGATCATGTGACTAAGGCTGATCATTCTGAAAATAATTTACGCATTGTAAGTAGATGAGGAAATATTTTAAGCCCTATTCAGGTTTATAGAAAGAATGCTAATCTAAATGGCATACTTTATGCATCTGGTGATATGACTTATTTCTGTAGGATGTTCTTACACATACAGAGGTAACACCACCTGGAACTGCTATACCTTACAGCAGGGAAGCCTCGGACTTTCCTCTTTTCTCTCCTATGCACAATGTTATCTGGTTCCACTGCTGTCACAGAGCCAGGGAATAAAGCTCTTCCAGAAAACTCACCCAAGATCAAACTGTGCCTGGTGACAGCAATGTCCAGGCCATAAGTAATGTTCAAAGGATTCAACAACGCCTGCGACTGATCATTCTCTTTCCCTTGCCATCACCTGCTGATTTTGTCCAGGTGTTTTATGGCTATCTTGAGGATCTGGAAAGCAGACAGAGGGAAGACTTTGCCAATTTCTTTTGTCTGGGATTGTGAATTCCTTACACAGATGGCGGACAGCCTCAGCCCAGGGCAGCGCCAGGGTACACTGCCTTCAACCTCCAAAAGAAAAAACAGAGACATATCTTCTCCCCTAACACTGCCTGTAATGTGTCTGTGGTTAGCAAAACTGAGAAAGCATGGCTTCACCGGGGGTAAAGTGAGGAAGAAAGAAAGTTAACAAATAACTTGAAAATATTTACTTATTTGAGTTATTACTTAGCATTTACCAAGGAATCAAAAATGTTAATGAGAAAGATGACTTCTAAGCAATGTGCCAAAAATGTTAATGAGAAAGATGACTTCTAAGCAATGTGCTTCTATCAGAGACCTCTAACCCCAAGGTTTCAGTTACTTTTTTTTTCTTTTTCTTTTTCTTTTTTTTTTTTTTTTGGCAGTTTTGTGCTGGGGACCAGATTTGAACCCCCCACCTCAGGTATATGGAGCCGCCACCCTATTTCTTGAGCACAGGTACTGCCCCTCAGTTACTTTTTCATATCATAATCACCTATGATATGAAATCATAGGTATGATGAAATCTCTTAAATTAACCAAAGTAAGGACTTTAAAGTCCAAGTCAATAATTTTACTATTGCATCGCTGTAGTGGAAAGAAAATTAAACTGGTATCTAGATCTGAGCAATTTAATATGATAGCCACTAGCCACACGTTGGTATTGAGCACTTGAAATGTGGTTAGTCCAAATTAAGGTGTGCTAAAAGTGTAAGCTACACACTAGATTTTGAAGGCTCACTATGAAAAGAAGAATGTAACATGTCTCAATAAACATTCATATTGATTATATATTTTTTATACTGATCATACACACAAGCAATAATTTTTTATATGCTGTGTTAAATAAAATTTAGTATTAAAATCTATTTTACCTGGGGGTTTTTTTTGCAGTTTTTTTTGTTTTGCCAGGACTGGGCTTGAACCCACCACCTCCAGCATATGGGGCCGGTACCCTACTCCTTTCAGTCACAGGCGCCGCCCTTACCTGTTGTTTTTGAGATACAGGTCTCCCTCTGTCACCCAGGCTGGGGTGCAGTGGCACAATCACAGCTCAGTGTAACCTCAGACTCCGGGGCTCAAACGATCCACCTGCCTTAGTCTCCCAAGCATCTAGTGGGCCCACCATACCCTGCTAATATTTTCTTTTTGGTAGTAAAAGGGTCTCACTATGTTGCCTAGGCTGGTATCAAATCCCTGGCCTTGGGCAATCCTCCTGCATTGCCCTCCCAAAGCACTGGGACAGGTGTGAGCCACTACACCCAGACTCACTTGTTTCTTTTTACTTCTAAAATGTGGCTATTAAAAAATTTTAAATCGAATATGTGTCTTGCATTAATATTTCTATTGGACAGTGCAGGTCTAGATGCTAGGACTCTTGTCCATTTCAATTTCTTGACCATGGCCTTTTTTCTTATATCCTGAGTCTCATCATTTTCAAATGAGAGAGATGAAAATCAAGGACACAGATTTCAAATTTTACAGCTCTGAAAATTATAAAATTTTACCTGGTTATTTCTTATGCTTTCATTCCTAAAACCTGTGATCTATTTTTATGTGAGCCCACTGTAAAGAACAGATAAAGAACAAACAATAGGAAAACAGATTGTATTCATTAATCTATTAATGTATGAACCTATAGCTCCCTCTGATGACTTTTTAAACTAAATTTGCATAATATCTTTAATGTAGATAAACTTATGAATGTAGATAATCATATGAATCCCATCAGTAGTTGAATAACTCAAGATGTTTACATATATATATATATATAGACACACACACACACACACACACACACACACACATAAATATATATAAACGTCTATGCCCCAGATGGATGTTAGTTAACAAAGCAATAAACTGAGTTGCTTGTTTTGTGAATTCAAGCTCATGATCACAGATACATTTAATTGCAATCCATTTGGTAAGGCTATCAGAGGAGATTTACCCTATCAAAATCTCAGAAAATGTTCTGATTTCTTCACTAAATCCAAAGAAGTATATCTTACATTATAGTATGTAATATGGTTGATCCCTCGTGGAGGCATAATTTTTTGACAGTGACAGCTACACTGATTGCATCAGTTTACCTAACTTTCTGATAATGAAATTTTAAAATTGTCTACTGAAATGCTTTAGAAATGCTTTTTTTGTTCATAGACCACCTCTTCACAGAGTTGAGTGGCCAGGCCCAGAGGATATTTCTAGGAGCCTGGTGCTCCCACAATTTACACTAGCTGACAATGTAATGTCCTTCTGAAAGAGCTAAGGCTGAAACACCTAAGGAATAACAATTTCAGGTGACTATTTATTCATTTATTTTGAGACAGAGTCTCACACTTTGTCATCCTCAGTAGAGTGCTGTGGCATCATAGTTCACAGCAACCTCAAACTCTTAGGCTCAAATGATTGTCTTGCCTCAGCCTCCCACGTAGCTGGCACTATAGGTGTCCACCACAACGGCCAGCTATTTTTAGAGACGGATGGGGTCTCATCTCAGACGGACGAGGTCAACCTCAACTCAGGTTGGTCTCCACCTTGTGAGTTCAAGTCATCTACCTGCCTCAGCCTCCTAGAGTGCTAGGATTTTTTTTTAAGAGACAGAGTCTCATTTTGTCGCCGTCGGTAGAGTACTGTGGTGTCACAGCTCACAGTAACCTCCAACTCTTGGGCTTAGGCGATTCCCTTGCCTCAGCCTCCCAAGTAGCTGGGATCACAGGCCCCCGCCACAACGCCTAGTATTTTTTCTTGTAGTTTGGCTGGGGCTGGGATTGAACCTGCCACCTTCATTATATGGGGCTGGCGCCTACTCACTGAGCCACAGGCACCACCCCACAATGCTAGGATTACAAGCATGAGCCACCATGTCTGGCCTCAGGTGACAATTAAAATATTTTATTATATGCTATAATTTCTCTACTGTTAAGAACCCAACCGCCTGTTGCTCAGCGGCTAGGGTGCCAGCCACATACACGGACCTGGCGGGTTCGAATCTAGCTCAGGCCTGCTGAACAACAATGACAACTACAACCAAAAAAAGAGCCTGGCATAGTGGCGGGCGCCTGTAGTCCCAGCTACTTGGGAGGCTGAGGCAAAAGAATTGTTTGGGCCCAGGAGTTGGAGGTTGCTATGAGCTGTGATGCCACTGTACTCTACCAAGGGCAACAAAATGAGACTCTTGTCTCAAAGGAAAAAAAATGAAGAAAAGAAAAGAAAAGAGAAGAGAAGAGAAGATAAGAGAAGAGAAGAGAAGAGAAGAGAAGAGAAGAGAAGAGAAGAGAAGAGAAGAGAAGAGAAGAGAAACGAAACCACACAGAATGTCCAAGCCACAGTTGCACGTGGATTATGTGAGGACTCTTTTGCTTACCTGTGGCGTTGGATATCATGAAAATTGGGACTTTTTTTTTTTTTTGTTTTTTGCTCATCAGCTTTTGTCAGTGTGTATTTAATGTGTAGCCCAAAGCAACTCTTCGTCATCCAGTGAGGCAAAAAGCAGCCAAAATGTTGGATACCCCTATCTGAATTCCCTGATAGGAATGAACATGTATTTCACAGGTTATGTTGAGGATTTGAATCAGTTTGCTCCTGGAATCAGAGAAAGGAAATGTAAAATAGGACGAGATTAGAAGCAAGACAGCGACTTGGTATCTATTTAATCCATGTATTTTTACCAAAGTGATGGTGAAACTAATCCTCGCATCCTTGCTCATGGAAAGCCTTGTTAAAATATGTTATTGTGTACATAAAAACACATATACTTCCCTCATTTATGGAAAGATTCCTGTAAAAAATTTCTTTCTGGAAAAATTAGTCAGTTCAGCTGTAAGAGATTCAAAGTGCAGGACACAGACCCAGAAGTTAAGAACTGGAAGATAAAGGGCATACTGAAACAGACTGAATTACTTCCTGGCATGGTAGCTTTAAAATTCTGATATACAATTAGGAGAAAAGAACAATCAGTGAACTCTTGTATATTCTATGTATCCAAAAGGAGGAACTTCTGAAAGAAGTCAAAGACCAAGTAAAGAGAACTAACAGGTGCAAGTGTAGGGTAGAAGAGTATTGTCCTAGCCTGCAGAGCAAACCATCTTAACAGCTAAAAACAACCAAGTTCTGTCAGCATTTCTAAAGCATTTCAGTAGACTATTTTAAAATTTCAACTTAATAGTACTGAATGTATAGCTCATTTCAAGTATCTAATTTACATGCAAGTAAAACATTAATTTAAAATTATTTGCTCTTATAAAATTTTCCCAACAAGGCCAGAAGGTATGGCTCAGATCTGTAATCCCAGCACTCTGGGAGCCCGAGTCAGGAGAATCACTTGAAGACAGGAGTTTGAGACCAGCCTGACCAAGGGCCAGACCCCATCTCTTAACTAAAAATGGAAAAATTAGTCAGGCATGGCGGCACATGCCTACAATCCCAGTTACTCAAGGAGGCTGAGGCAGAAAAATCACTTGAACCTAAAAGTTTGAGGTTGCAATGAGCTTCACTGTCTTGATGCCACTTTTCTCTGTCTCAAACAAGCAAACAAACAAAGCAATGAACTGAGCTGGGTGTGTTGTTTGTCTCTTGTATAATGTTCTTTGCTTAAACATTAAAGGATGTACACATTTAAAGTAGTTATATTTAGCTTAAATATTAAACCTGGTAATCATATAGCTTTTAAAAGATCACTTCACTGAGTACTAAGTTTTAGCCTAGTCAAGAATTTCTTAAAACACACTAAACTTCTTTGTAAATATCTTAAAATGCAACTTTAAAACTCTTAACTACCGGCTGTTTTTTTTTTTTAATCTTATTTCTTCAAAGCAAAGAGCTTCCAGAAACCACTAAAACATTCTCACCCACTTAATGTTTGGGCATGGTCTCTTCATGTGTTATTAATAAGCCAAACACATTTATATTAATAACTATACAATGAATATGCAGCTGCATGTGGAATCATATCACAGAGCTATGAAAACCAAAAACCTTCACTTTACTTATACTTGTCAAACTGCCTGATTATCCCAAACTTGTTATAGCTTGAACAAAGTTACATAAATGTTCACTATCGCAACAAAACTCGATATATGCACAAAGAAGTATCTGTAATTTATGAGGGGAAACAAGAAAAAGTGCTCACACAACATAAAAGTTAATTTTACATTAGTATCATTAATATTATACTCACATTGTAACAGCCAAATAAACCTTGTGCTTTAAAAAACACATCAGGTCACTTGAACTGCCTGATGCATTCTGCTAAGAAAGCAAAACCTACCATGCATGACCAGTGTTGATATTCTTCCTCAATGACTTTGTCTCTGGTCGACTTTTAAATCTTCCTTTTCCACATACTGAATCAAAATACTCTGCTTGTAGAAAGTTACATCAGTGCTTTTCAAAACACATTAAAAACTTTAAGAAATAGTTCCAAATGGAAGTCATATATTTTTTTAAACCCAGGTTATTTCCCTGGTATAACAGGGCATTTAATTTTTCTTTTTAATCTAACAAATATTTCTCTAAAGAATGATATTTTTGTGGCTAAAATTAGAATGCACAAGATAGTTTTTCAAGGCCAGCAAGCACTTCCTAACCAAATCCCCCACTTCCTTTGCTAGCTAAACATAACTACTTTAAAAGTGTACATCCTTAAAGAAGTTAGAAGAGCGCACCTCACATGTAATAGCAGGCAGCTGGGAAGCCAATTGGTGCAGTCAGAGTGCACATTTTAGAAAGCAGCTTTTTAACATTCAATAACTAAGTGGTAATTGGGCACAGAAACATAACCTGTCAAAGTGAATCAAAACTCTTTTGCTTCTCAGAGAATTATTTGTAAGATTACACTAGAATTAAATTTGAACACACATCTACCCTATGCATTCAGTCAAATTATGAAACAAACAAACAAAAAAAAAATTGCTAGGCTTTCTTTGGATAAAATTAATGTCAGCTTTGTGTCCTTAAACCAGACCCGATCGGGAAATGAAATATGTTTAGTCCTGAAATAGTTGTGGTAATTCAATCCCTGCACTCTCCTTATTTTCTTGATGACAAAGAAAAACTCCCAACTGGCAGGGCCACCTGCACTGATTACTCCTCCATCCACACCCACAGAATATGAAAATGAGCCAATGATCATTAACCTTAATTTCTTCTAACATAAACCTCAGCTCTTTTTCAGTCTTGCTACTCAGGGAACTCCCCTGAGATAAAGGAAAAGAGAAAGGGGGGAAATAAGAAAATAGGGAGTGAACGCTCAGAGCAAGTGGGAGGGGGGAGCCAAATGAAAAATGTAATCCACTGGCTTTTTAAAAACGGCACAGCTGGCTTATTAAACTTCATACAGCAGAGATGTTACAAAGATAAAGACATTCTGAGGCATCAATAACTCTCCAGATAGTGGGGTACCTTCCTGTCTGGGTCTCTGCTCTGAGCAAACAATGAGAAAGGATACTTCCTCTGTACCCTGCCACCCCCATCTTGTTACATCCCACGCCTACATCCAGACATCACTACATAAAGATAGCTACCAATAAAAGTTGGGTCTGGACAGCAGGAATGCAAGTATGGCTGTCAGAGCTCCAGTATGAGGACCAAGGGGCTTCCGCAACCAGAAGAGAGATCTCCAAGGTAAGCACTTCCAGTTACAGCAGAGAATATACAGCACCTTCTCTGGTCATTCACTTTCAAATATAGCCAACTGGAATCATTTTGGGTCCAAGCTGTGTGGGGCTACATACCATTAGCATGACATCATCTTCTAATGGATGAGGAGCTAGTTGGGGCCCTAAAAAGAAACACAACCAGGAAAGGAGTAGGAACTCTTCAGAAATAACAGTCTCTTTAGCACAGATGTGTGTACTGAAAATTATCTTATGAAGTTTGCCTACAGATCTTGAAATGTCCTAAGCAGACAGCTCAAAGACTCAAAGATAGTAAAACTAGGAAAACAAGGAATTCAACATAATAATACATGCAACACATGTATTCTGTGAAGCATTCCTAAAGCTAGAGAAAAAACAAACCTTAAAAATCATTACATTTGATGAATGAAAGCAAAATGCCTTTAAAATGTGTTTTTTTCCCCCCATTAAAAATATTAAATGCAAAAGCAAACAAATGTTTAAAGAATATAACAAGAGCCTAACTGTGTTACTTGCAAGTACATTTCAAGAGGTCTGTTGTCTACCTAGAGTACACAGAGACTTGGCTTACACAGTTATCCCCTCATTATTTCAGACCTCAATCAAGTAGCAGCCATGAGTAGGGTGAGGCAGAAAGGCAGGAAAAACAGACAAAAACAAAAACAAAAAACTGGCTACAATTTGGTACTGGATTTGGAAGTTCAATTTCAACTAAAACTTGGCTCTGAGGTGCTAAATGCTCACCTCCTTCTTAGCCCACAAACTGTAAAAGGTAAACATACACACACATATACACCCTGCCTTCTGTTTTCCTTCTCCTTTTTTTCCTTCCCTAATCAGGCTCTCAAAGGTCAATGGTCCTCTCTGGAAGTGAGGACAGAGTGTTGAAGTATTCAATGCCATGAGTCATCTTAATAGATACTCTAGCGACTGCCTGTCACCCAGCAGTGAGCCGAGATAGCAGGGCTTTTAATAAAGCAGCACTTTTGCACACTCATGGCTCAGTTAATTTAATACCTGCCCTTGTTTACCAAACAGCACAGGCATATCTCCATGTCGGTAACTTCCTAGTGACAGTTAGGCAACTGAATCTGGGCACGGAACAGATGCACCTTTTTACGCTCTGTTAAACCGTGTCACAGACTACAGCCCCTAAGCGCATTCCTTTATTTATGCTGCAGCCAGTTGAGCTAATTGTCAGAGACAGACCTGGTTCTAATTCTGCAGAGTCCAACAACTGCAAGAGTCTATGTGGTGAGGCACGAATTGCGCAGAACTCTAGAAGGGAATAGTTGAAAAACAGACAATACAGCTATCATCTGCTAATATTTTACCTAGAAAGACTATGAAAATATCTATCTCAACCACAGGTTAAGAAAGTGAGGACAAAGGTAAACATCATGGGTATAAGAATGAAGGGGGAGAAAGCAAACGTTCAAACATTTGTGCTCTACGTAAAGAGAACACAACACAGCAGTAACAGGGTTCATCTTCCAACGTTACATGGGTTAGGCCTGTGTAGCAAAATATTCACAAGCTCAAAAACTATCCAATAATAGGTCAATATTCAAAGCAGCTCACACCAGCAGTTCCATACATAACAGGATTGACCATTACAGACACTGTGAGGCAAGCTCATTAATGCCACCAAAATTACTTGTAAGACTAGTCTCTCAATCCAGCCATATAACTGAGTCTGCTTGATCATGTGTAGACAAAGAAACTCACATTTACTGTTCTCCTCACAGTCTCTGGTATTAGAAGTGTTTCATATTAGCTATAATACCATACTCATATTTTATCAGTAGCAAGAGTTCACTCCAGTTAAAGTTCTTCACCCGTCATGGGCATTTTTCAGCAAATTAATGTCTTTTACTTGCATGACTTCTCCTCATATTATAATTTGGGGGTTTAAATGGATCATAATACTTTACAGAAAGTAAAAAGAGAAAAAGAGCTCAGTGTTGATAATTTTTACTACTTATGACTAAATGACCTCAAGTGAGGAATAAAAAATTAAGTCATTTGTCTTATGAGGTAGAGAGGACATTTTACGGTGTACAATTTAGCTAATGACGGGTTGGGGCTGATCCTTAAGAAGTCACATGTTCCCATTGTCCCTTCACCCCCTGCTTATGTTTTTACCACATCCTAACAAAAACATGACCAGAACTGGTGAAAAACATACGGTTCCAACTAATGAATCACATACTTTCCCGCAAGTACAGTAAGTACTACCAGCTGTGTGACAGTCTTGCTTTGGCAGTGGAACCAGCTTAGAACAAGCCGGCCCATCTGAAAGCAGCTGTACTGAGAAACCACAAGCAATGTAAGTGTGTCTGCTGTCTCGGGGCAGCTTTGTCTCTGGTTCTGTGTCTCTGCTCTGTCCCCAGGACGTGCCAGCCATCTTGTTTAGAGAAAGTTTTAGAAATTACAGAGCAGAGAATAAAATCCACAAATCAACAATCTTAAGTTTTCAGAAACTGCTGTCACTTTGTCAAGAGAAACGACCACAAGAGAACAATTAGAGAAAGACACCTTTCTCCTACATCCACCCTTTCATGGGCTCCTTTTGAGGCTTGCTATAGTTTAAAAATTGTGCCTATTTATGTAGTTTAAAAACTGTGCTTATTTATGTATCAAAATAAGAGATAGGAGGCAGGGAGGAAGAATAGCACAAGATGCAGCTACTCACAGGCAGGCTGACACATGCATGCAAACACACACAAACACACACGCAGAACAATTCACAGATTATCAACTCATGCCATGAGCTACTGCAAAAAATTTCTATGATTTAAACTTGCCATTTATACAACAATAAGCTTCATTTGTAACCACAGAGCATTCTGAAAAAATTTCCTGGCAAGCTCCAGATATTTTTATATAAATGCACTTTTCCTTTCTGTGAAACAACATTCAAATGGATAAACATAACTGTTAAGGGGAAAGGAAGTCCAGCAGCATTGCTCTAGAAATGTAAGTGGAAATTGGTAGTATTTTTAAACTCTCATAGTGTGTGAAGACAATAAATAATAAAATTTTGAAAACATCATTAAGTAATCAGTGACTTTTATGCAGTGCCTAAGTAATATCTCAGGCTTGTTCCAAAAAATTAAAGACTTAGGGTTGTTAGTTTTTACTTTTCCAAAGTCTCAATTAGAAAAACAAATAATTAATGGTGAAATTACCTTCATTTTTTTGCAAATGTTTTAAATACAGGGAAGTCATATATAAGAACTTAAAGGAAAGGTCTGCCTTTATAACCTAATTTAGCCAAATACACTATACTTGTGTCATAAAGATGCTTTATTCAGTAATAATCTAATTCAAAAGTTATATTAACATCACATCTTTTCTTTTTATTTATACCACTATTCTATGAATAATTTTTGTTTTGAGTAAAGCTGTCATCAACATAACACTCAAGAAGTCTCACTACACTAATTAGAGAAAATCTTGGCCCTATGGTTTCAATTCCTCCTAAATGAATTTTAATGTTTGTGTGTTTGGGGAAGTTCAGGATTGGGATGCTGTCAAAGGCATGTGCTAGGGTACATCCAGCAATCACATCCATCCTCCTGGTTGATCAAATTAGACCACAGGATTGAGAGCACCAATAGTAAAGGAGAGACAGCAAACGATGGATATTTGCAGGCTTACCTTCAGGACACTGCCGGTTTCATTCCAGACCATCAGAGTAAAGTGAATTTATATAAACTTTTTGGTTTCCCAGTACATATAAAAGTTATGTTTACTTATAGCCTATTAAGTGTGCAATAACATTATGCCTAAAAAAACAAGGTACATTCCTTAATTTAAAAATTCTTTATTGTTAACAAATGCTAACCATCATCTGAGCCTTTAGTGAGTTGTAATCTTTTTGCTGGTGGAGAGTCTTGCCTCGATGTTAATGGCTGCTGGCTAATCAGAATGGTAGTTGCTTAAGGTAGGGGCAGCAGTGGCAATTTCTTAAAATAAGAAAACAGTGCAGTTTGGTACATAAATTGACTCTTCCTTTTACAAAAGATTTCTCTGTAGCATGCATGTAATGCCATTTGATAGCATCTTACCCACAGTAGAACTTCTCTTAAAATTGGAGTCAATCCTTTAAAACCCTGCTGCTGCTTCCTTTTGTAAAAACTGCAGTATCTGCAAAGTGCAATGCAACAAAGCACAATAAAAAGATATATGCCTGTGTTTATGCCTGAAGAACAAGACTGTTCAAATATTCAACTAATACATAAGATTTGAAAACTAGTGCACTGATAAAGAAGCAGACGTGATTTTAAAATAATACTGATGAGTTTATAGCACTCTTAGTTCATGTTAAATATAAGTAAAAATACTAGTCTAAAGGGGAAAACTCTAAAATTGGATTGTAAAATCACACAATAAAATCAAGGAAAAGTTAACATGGTTGAGGCCAGGTACAGTGTCTCATCATGCCTGTAACCCCAGTACTATGGGAGGCTGAGGCAGGGGAATTGTGCCCAGAAGTTCAAGACCAAGATGGGCAATATAGCAAGACCCTGTGTCTTAAAAACAAAACAAAACAAACAAACAAACAGAAAAATAAGTTCTGTAGCTCACGCTTACAGTCCCAGCTACTCAGAACGCTTGAGCCTAGGACTCTGAGGGTGCAGTGAGCCATGACACCACCACTGTACTCCATCATAAGTAACAAAGGAGACCCTGTTAAAAGAGGAAAGAAAGAAGAAAAGGAGGGAGGAGGGAGAGGGAAAGGGAAAAGGAAAAAGAGGGAAATAAAGAAAGATAAAAGAGCTAATACGGTTAAGCAAAACCTATGATGAAATTATAAGGTCACTAAAACTCTTAGTAATTAATGACAGAGAAAGACAGTTACAATATATTGATGAGCAAAAATCAGCTTATGAAGCAGCATAGACAGTATGATCCTCTTTTTTATTTTTAAAATGAATATATGAGAAAGAAAGACATCAAAAAATAGCCTAAAATGATTAACAGCTGTGTGGATACAACTATTGGCAATGATTTTATACACAAGTTAAATTATACATACACAATAAAAATCTGTATAATTTACACAATCTGTATAAATTATACATGCACAATAAAACTTTAAACTTTATTGAATATGTATAAATTACAGATAGGAAAAATAAGAAATAAGTGCAGGCTTTTTCCTGTATTTCTTTTCCCTTCCACAATGTAACAAATGTAATTAAGAAACCTAATAATTAGATTTCTGATCCTCACCAGTTACACTTGAAAACTTGTATATGACAAAAAATGTGGAGCTTTTCCTAAAAATCAAAGATTGGTTTACTTTGAATAATTTTTTAAAATCTACATGTATAGGGTGGCGCCTGTGGCTCAAGGAGTAGGGTGCCCCGGTCCCACATGCTAGAGATGGCAGGTTCAAACCCAGCCCCAGCTCAAACTCCAACAACAACAACAACAATAAATCTACATGTGTAGTCTATGTATATGTGTGTGTTTTCTTTGTAAAATCTCAAGACAAATAATGTATTTACTTATCCTCCTCTCTCAGGTGCCCAAGAGTTTATTTTCATAATCTGAGATACAAACTAGCTTTTGTTAATTAAGAGTTTACATAGTTAATGAACCATAGAACTAAATATTCACCTTTCTAATAAAAATAATACCTTTAAACAGTGCTTCTAATCGCCAAAGCACTCCCATAAAATAAAGTACTGAACTCACCACTGAATCCCATCCCTTGACCCCTAATACAGCAGCTGCCCTGAAGAACACAATCCAGGGCACTGGAGTAATATGTGATCTTATAATAGGATAAATGCAACAGAGCAAAATCTGTTAAACATACTTATCAAGGTTGAAACACGGCAGAAATAACTAGATTAATAACCATCCTCTTGAAATAAGGGACTTAAAATAACATACAGTAATCAAGAGGATTTATTGTTAAAGAAGCATTCGACATTTTTCATTCTATAACTTCTGAAAGGCTGGTACAGACACTCATTTGGCACATATTTATTGACCAATTATCATGGTCTAACATTTTTTTCCCTTGGTAAAGTGTCATGTCATCATAGCTCACAGCAACCTCCAACTCTTGGGCTCAAGTGATTCTCTCGCCTCAGCCTCCAGAGGAGCTGGGACTATAGGTACCCACTATAACACCTGGCTATTTTTAGAGATGAGGTCTCACTCTGGCTTAGGCTGGTCTAGAACTCCTGAGCTCAAACAATCCACCCACCTCGGTCTCCCAGAGGGCTAGGATTATACACGTGAGCCGCACCATGGTCTAACATAGTGTCCAATGTTTAGGTCTGAACAATTATAAAGAGAGGCTTTTTTTTTTTTTTTTTTTTTTTAGACAGAGTCTCACTTTGTCACCCTCAGTAGAGTACCATGGCGTCACAGCTCACAGCAACATCAAACTCTTGGGCTCAAGTGATTCTCTTGCTTCAGTTTCCCAAGTAGCTGGAACTATAGGTGACTGCCACGATGCTCAGCTATCTTTAGAGCTGAGGTCTCACTCTGGCTTAAGCTGGTCTTGAACTCGTGAGCTCAGGCAATCGACCCACCTTGGTCTCCCACAGCACTAGGAGTATAGGCGTGAGCCACCGCAGCCGGCCTAGGAGCTTCTTAACATAAAAACCATCAACTGTAGGAGAAAATACTCATCCCTGTAATTTTAACACACCATGTAAATGAGTAGTAGAAATATAGAGAACGTTCCAGGGAAACAGTGGAGAGCATGAACTGATTAGGGGCTTTGGAACTACTTTAGGAAGAAAGGTAAGACTAAACGAAACTTAAATAAATGTTTACTAGCCAACCAGGCAAGATTGGGACTGACTATGGAAAAGCAAGAACAATATGGAACAATGCTCCTGGAATCAGCAGAGAATTACAAGCTGATCTGGGCTGCTGGGGCAATAAGGCCAAGCAAGAAGAGACAAGAGTGGAGGCTGGAGGAGGAGATGGTCTACCAATTGCAGAGGGTCTGGTCTGTCCTTTAAGGCGCTTCGGAGTTTCCCTTTACCTAATTAAACAGTGAGAACTGCTTAGTCTCCATACATCACAAGAGTCAGGTCATCTCATGTATAGGAAGAGCTATTTCCTCTTCTATTTACTTTTGTTTCAAAAACATATTTTCTGAACCCTGTCAATATGCCAAGCACTGTTTTAGGCACTGAGAATTCAGGAACAAACCGTCCTGCTACTTTGTCCTTAGGAGGTCACTTCTGTGGATCCTTCACATGAGGTAATAATTTCTTTAAAAGCACAAACAGAAAAACAGGCATGGCCTTGATGCCTTTTGAAGCCTGAAAGCAAAGAAAGATTAAGATGAAAAAGAATCTGCATATTTAAAAGCACCATATTCCCACATCATTTTATGGGGTCACATTCTGCCCATCTGATGAAAATCATAATTAAAGAGAAGAATTTGTCAAGGCACTACTAATTGTCAAATGTCAGCGTATCAGACCAACCAAAACAGAAAAACTATCCCCCGCCCTTTTTTTTCTTTCTTTCTTTCTTTTTTTTTTTTTTAATTAAATCATAGCTGTGTACATTAATATGATCATGGGACATCATATACTAGTTTCACAGACCAGTTGACACATTTACATCACACTGGTTAACATAGCTTTCCTGGCAATTTCCCAGTTATTGTGTTAAGACAAACTATCCTCTTGATAAGGTGACAGGTACAGACATACTACATAACCCACAAATCAGGTACACTTGTGTTGTACCTTTGTTCATCCATTACCTTGGGGACATGCTGCCATATCTTTGACTGAGACCCCATCCCAAGGTATAGTTTAATGCATCAGATAAGATTCCAGATACAACAGTGTGATGCAAATTTTGACAACAGTCAAATTTTAGCACCAACTTTTATGCAAAAGTCAATACCTCATAAAAGCCACTTTCTCTTCCTAATGCAATACTCAGAGAAAACAATATAATTGAGTTTAATAGGAGGGTAGATTTCTTAATACCAGCTGGTAATATTTGGGCCCTGAAGCATGAGAACTGATCATATTAAAATCCAGATACCAGCTATTATACCTAAAATTGTTGCTTCATTCATATTTAGCATAAAGAGGAGCCTATCTAAAGCAGGCCCTATTTAATACAATGTGGTTTTAATTGGGAGTCTGTTTTAGATGAGCCACCTGTATTTCATCTTTTTAAAATTATCCATAATTTTCTGCGCAATTTGCCTCTGCAACATAACGAAGAGCAGTTAGTTATAAATTATTGCCATTGTTTAGACGTCTAAGAAGAGAAAGAAACCCTCTATTCACTGAAATATGACAGTCCTGTATCAGTGAACAAACCTGGGAGCCTTCTGGTTCTGTCCAGTGCATGGATGAAAAAGGTTATCCACACACAAGTATTATTAAGCCTTAACTTGAAAAACAACAGATTAAAGCCCCGTTATTTCTGCTTTAGCTAAACATCATTATAGCTACTCTGAAACCAAGTGCTCTATTTAGCAAAAGCTTATTTTCTTTTTACTCAAGAAGAGCTTTTTGTTGTTGTTGTTAAGATTTCTAACTGCGGAAATTCCGCTTCCAGCAACTATCTCAAGTAACTTTTTTTGTTGGTAGTGTGGTAACTCTAGTTTGCAATTATTTCCACACCAGTATATTCACAGTTTGTTCCCAACTAAAACCATTCAAAAGTTTTATATAATGTCACCATTTCTAGGATATTTTTCATTTTCACTGTTAGTCTGACTAGTATTTTTTTTTTAATTAAATCATAGCTGTGTACATTAATGCGATCATGGGGCACCATACACTGGTTTTATAGACCATTTAACACATTTGACTAGTATTTTTTAAGGTGTTCTGAAAGAGAGCATATCACATCTTCATGACTGTTTTAAATACAGATCCAAGTACGCAGCAGTTTGCAAACTAAGGTATACTTATTTATGTGATGCTTTTAAGAACTGCCTAGCAAAGAAAACACCCAAAAGCCAACTTTTTTTTGAGACAGAGCCTCACCTTGTCACCCTGGATAGAGTGCTGCAGCATCATAGCTCACAGCAACCTCAAACTCTTGGGCTCAAGAGATCCTCTTGCCTCAGCCTCCCAAGTAGCTGAGACTATAGGCACCCACCACAACATCTGGCTATTTTTAGATACAGGGTTTCACTCTTACACAGACTGGTCTTGAACTCCTGAGCTCAATCAATTCCTCCACCTCAGCCTCCCAGAGTGCTAGGAGGCACCGGGCATGCCCAGCCCCTAAAATGCAACTTTTAAAGAAGAATCATTAAATCTGTTCCTGAATTACCAAAAACATACCACAATACGTGCAACTAGTTACAAGTCAGAATTTCAGTGTGTATCAAATACATAAAAGTTATTTCTAGTCACAGGCTGAAATTATGCTTACAGTAGAGTATTTAGCAAAAAATAAAGTATCACAATCTACTAAAATGTGTTGGCACTATTTGTTAAACTATACTACCCAAATTCGCCCTACTCCTTGAGCCACAGGTGTCGCTCAACACAAGTAATTTCTAATTACTCCTCTAAACAGCTTGTGTTTCACATCAGGATCTACTCACCCTGTGTTTTGATAAACTATTTGTATTAATAATTCCTCAATTCCAATTTCTTCACTGTGAAAACTCAATGGACACAAATACACTATAGATATAGCACCTTTCTCTTTTGCAAATGTCAACATATTTATTTCACTAACATATTTTATCCATTTCTGTTATTAAGTTCTGAGCTTGCATGACCTTCTCTCCTATTTAAAACATTTAGATTTGAGGGTATCACTATCAAATCTTGCATTGTTTTCCTAATTTCTTGACATGTAATTATCATAATTAGTCACATGAAGTCTGGATACCTGGTTAGTGACAAATAGGTAAACTGAATGTGATTATTGTATTAAGACTACTAAAACTCCAAATTCTAACCTCAGGGTACTGTTGCCATTTAGTAAACAAAATTATCCTGTAATTAGACCTTCAAATACCTCATTTTTAAAACACCCAAGTCTGAACCTAAGAAGCAGCACCTAAGCTGTGTGGGGGAAGCGCATTTTCCAATAATCCAACTCAAACACACCAGCAATTTCCTTGCATATTCCATTATGGAAGTTATCCTTGAGTTTAGTGCCAATTGACAGAATCTATTACTGGCATGGTTTATATAAATTACATACAGCATACCCATATGGAAATCAACATTCTCACAGAAACGGATGAGAATGCTCAATAATAAACACTGTAACTTAACAGTATCTGTGGCAGTTTCTCTTGTGCTCTTCTTTTGCTGCACTATTTCAGTAATTTGTTCAGATATTTAGTCTATGAAGCAATGCAAAGGCTTTTGAATTTTCTCACCATAGGTAAAAGGCAAATAATGTCATCCTATGTTGTATTAGTTACACAATAATAGACTCTTTGAAAGGTATCATAAATTATCTTAATCTAGACATTATCCTAAACATTGGTAGATAGCAATGCTTCTGCTTATCTGGTTTATTGTACCCTCAATGAATCCCCAACAATAAAAAACAAATAAACAAACAAACAAAAAACAATGCTTCTGCTTAAACATACTAGTTTGTGTAAGTCACTAATTTTATTTATTTACTTCATAATTTTATGTCTTTTTGGGGGGGTTAGTCTCTGTTATATAAAATTTATTAATGTGCCACGTGCTCTATCTGCTTTCATTTACTATTTTGTAGTATCTTTGATTACTTTGGTAAGTATTTTTCTATTTTAATAAGCATGGTCTTTATGTTACAATTTTATAAGAATATATATTTACTGGAAAGCAACTAAAGAAAGTAATTACAGATTAGAACAGCGCCTGAATTAATAATGAAGATTTTTGTGTGTATGCACAAGACATCATTTGAAATCATATATTTCAAAATGGGAAGGCCAATTCTGTTACCAGACGTTCTTGACCAACTCTTGTTGGGAGTCTTGAACATGTTAAATACATTTCTGGGCATAATCTATTAGACTTGCAACAGATAAATCATAGAACTTTTTAAAATTTGGTGCCTAAATGCCATAATTCATTTTTTAAATAAAGATCTCTTCAATACAGAGGAGAATGTACTTGTTTAAAATGTGGCTACTGGCTTGGTGCCCGTAGCTCAGTGAGTAGGGCACCAGCCACATACACCGAAGCTGGTGGGTTCAAGCCCAGCCCGGGCCTGCTAAATAATAATGACAATTGCAACCAAAAAACAGCTGGGCTTTGTGGCAGGCACCTGTAGCCCCAGCTACTCGGAAGGCTGAGGCAAGAGAATCGCTTAAGCCCAGGAGTTTGAGGTTGCTGTGAGCTATGATGCCATAGCACTCTACCAAGGGTGACATAGTGAGACTCTGTCTCAAAATAAATACATACATACATACATACATACATACATTAAAAAAAATGTGACTACCAACACTTCCCACATTCCAATATGACAAGGGATATGGAAGGAATGGCTGGGAATAATAGGAACAAAAGGATTCCCTACAAGTGAAAAAAGAGATAGTAGAACAGGGGATAGATTATCAAGGTTGGGTTATTTGTTTTATTAATGTTCAGAGACTGGAGGAAATTTAAATTTAAGGAGGAAGGCTATTCAAAATCTCCACAAAGTAAATGACAAATTAATGGGACTGTTCCTTGAACTACTTTAGAATATTAAGACTACTAGGATGAGCAAACCAGCACTCCTGAAGACTAAATTAAAATTTGAGGCCAGGCATGGTAGCTCATGCCTGTAATCCTAGCACTCTGGGAGGCTGAGGCAGGTAGATTGCTGGAGCTCAGGAGTCTGAGGACAGTCTGAGCCAGAGCAAGACTTATCTCTAAAGATAGCTTGGCACTGTGGTGGGTGCCTGTAGTTCCAGCTACTTGGGAGGCTGAGGCAAGAGAATCACTTGGGCCCAAAGTTTGAGGTTGCTGTGAGCTGTGATGCCACAGTACTCTATTGAGGGTGGCATCACGGCACCTCAGATAGCTCACAGCAACCTCAAATTGATAGCCTATTAACTTTGTCTCAAAAAAATGAAATAAAATAAAATTTGAAATTATAAAATGTTGGCCATAAAATCATAATGCTGAAATACCTAAAGAAAAAAAAAACTACTAATACAACAATAAGAATATCTGATCATCTATAATGTATTGTTCAGAAAATACAAGTTTTAAATGAACCATTCTAATTTCTATACATCTATGTGCCATGAAGCATGGCTGAAAAAGGAATATAGCCACAGATTTCAAATCCAGAGAACACCAAAAAAATATCTGAAGGGAAGAGATGAATGGTTTTTGTTTTTGTTTTTGTTTTTTTTAGCCAGAGTTTCGGTCTGTTGCCCTGGGTAGAGTGCTGTAACATCATAGTTCACAGCAACCTCAAACTCTTGCGCTCAAGAGATCCTTTTGCCTCAGCCTCCTGAGTAATGGGACTACAGGCACCGGCCACAAGGGCTGGCTAGTTTTTCTATTTTTAGCAGAGATGGAGTCTTACTCTTGTTCAGGCTGGTCTGAACGCCTGAGCTCAGGAGATCCACCTGCCTCCGCTTCCCAGAGTGCTAGGATTATAGGTGTGAGCCACTGCACCCAGCAGTTGAATATCTTTTCTTTATTTTGTAGTCAAGCTATCTGTATATCATTTACAAAATCCTTAACCTAAGCCAAAAAGTTGAAATGTTATTTGAAGCTGCAGTCTTTAATTAGTAAACTAGAAGAGGGTTGATGCAAAATATATACATTTTAAAATCTTTTGTTCTGTATTATTCCATGATTATTATTATTATTAAAGCCAAAACTTTGCTTTCCTAGCTAATGGGAAAAACAGGTTAGAAGACCCATAAGAGTAAATCCTACTGTCGTTCAAAACCAACGGCTTTAACTCTTTTTTTCCCTCCTCCTCCTCCTCCTCCTCCTCCTCGCTGTCTGGGAAGAGGCAATTTTTTTTCTCCATCTTCTTTTCTTACCATACCTTTATGGCTTTCATTAGCCACATGAAAGGCTACAGAATTGCTAATTTTGTGCTCAAAATTACTCAGTGCTGAGCCCCACATATGCTGAACTCCTACAGAAAATCACGCAAAGGGGTAAGTCTCTTACGGTCCTTAACTGACAAAATTTAAAAGAAAATGCCCTTTCAGTGTCCATGTATGCAGATCTAAACTAAGTTGGAATTATGTGAGAGATATGGTGACAGATTCAGCAAGCAACCTTACAGTATAAACACAGCATTTCAAGTTATGATGTTCACCCAACATCAAAGCCATCTATCCAGAACATGCAGGGACAAGCACCTTTCAGGAAGAACTGCCTGTGTCAAATGGCTCTAACTCCCCCAAATAAAGCAGTGTGTGGTTTAAATCACAATAGTTCATAATAAGCTTTGGCTTTATCACACTAATTCCAAGTGTTCAAAGCCATAACTAAATTTCTGTGTGTGTCCAACGTATTTGTAAAAAAAATAAAATAAAAACAGTAACCTTCCCAAAAGGCAACAGCAGCCTCATATATTGGAGAGACATGTACACACAACTAAACACTTAGCATACCTACTGAATGAAAAAGGCCTTGCCTTGGTAAGGACAGCATCCTAACAATTAGAAATTTTAATATACAAATGAACCCAGATTAAGAGAAAAAAGCCATCTGTTGTATCAAGTGTGAAACATGATATATTAGGCAAAGGAAAAAAAGTACATGATTCAAAATGTTAAGGAAATTATGGTATAATTTATATACAGTGAAATAAACAGATTTTAAGTGGCCATAAAGAATAGATTTTGGAGGAAACAAGCACAAATCACAGACACACTTGGGTGTGGTTGATAACAAAATCACTGGGATATCATAGACAACTATAATTAGCAATTGGTGACTCTGAGCAGGACTGAATAGGCCTCCTAAATTTTAAATGGTTGCTTCAAGCTAAATTTCTGGGAACTTCTTTGGTCTAGTAATCAGTCTGGGAGTCTTGTAGGAACAAGCTTTCTCGTGGTATTTCCACTGCCTCGTGGTTTCTGGCAAGGTTGAGCTGTCTACAGAAACAAGATTTTCTAAAGAGTGTCTTATTATTTTCATTTCCTATCTCATCTGAAACCAAGTGCACAGGCATAAAAATGTTAAAATACACATATGTGCAAACTTCTCATCATCAAGGGAGTTTCTAAATCAAGTCAAAAGAAATTCATCAATAGCCCTTTAAACAGTCAAGGCAACCCGTGCTGTACTGATTACTGAATAAAACAGAAAACTTGGAAATAGAAAACCAAATAATTTTTTATTTTTTAAAAGTGGATTATTCTTATAACTGAGCACCCAAATAAATCTTAAGATTACAAGGACCTCTCTTATATACATGAGTCTTTCCTGTACCCCCCAAAGTCCTATGTTTCTAATTACATGTAAAACCTTGACATACTAAATACATTGTTATATATTATTCCATATTCTACTCATAAAAGTACAGTCCTAGAAAAACGATACCTTTTAAAAGAACAGGAAAAAAAGTTTTCAACTATGAAAATATACTAAACAGAAAATGATAAACTTCAAATAGAATGGGATAATACAATTTGTAAAGTTTGCCTTACTTAAAACAAATAAAACTTACGATTCTTAGTGTGAATTGAACATCTAAACAAAATGACTATAGAAATTCCCAAAGTTGAAGATATTAGTTAAAAAGTAACATCTATGATAGCAATGTAACTTCAAAATAATGATTCAATGGTTTCTGATTTGAAAATACAAGATATTTAGGATGTCTAAGGCTTAAGAAACTCTCCTTAGATGAAAAATGTCATGTGTCTATTTTAAGCCTATTAAATGAAACTTTTCTACAATGCTAAGTTAAAAAGTTTTGAGCTTATGAGAAAATTGTATTTATTTTTGTGAAATATTAGTTAATAAAATATTCTTGGAAGATGCTGCAGAAGACATTTTATCAAAAATAAAATACAGTTCAAATAACAGAAATAAGTAAAATGCATATTCGTAAAAATGTTATTATTGGGTTCTGATGTAAATCTGGTCATTTCATTCTAATATCAAGTTTTAGCATTTACTTACTAATTACCAACATCTAGAAAGAACAAAAAGCTCAATGGCTGGCCTGTTTGTTTCTGCACATGTAGGATGTAACATACATTTCAATAATGAATTCAAGTTGTAAGAAATAATTATAATCTTAATGTACCACTGTTAAATGCTACCACTGTATTTCCTTTTAAAAATTATCTTTATATGAGTGCTTCTTTTTCTTCCCTATATCAAAAGTTTTTATTGCCCTATGAAAACAATAACAACAAAAATGAACCTGACAATATCACACATTAAATCAGAGGAAAAAATATTCCAAAAGTAGATTATATTGTTCCCTCATTAGAGAAGTTTAATGGATTTCTTTTAAAAGATTAATTTTTATTATTACAGATACATGAACCCATTTCCATTATACTGCTTCTGAATATTGTGAACAAAAAAGCAGCAATACAAATAGCTTCTTCATAAAAAATAGGGGACCAATGAAGAATCTAATATACCTCTATTCTTAATCTCGCTGAGCCACATTTCAGGTTAAGAAAATTAACCAAAGGAAGAAAACTAAGTCATCAGACTACAAACATTGAGAGTAATGGTTGCATGTAAAATAGCTACATTTGTCAATACTAAATATTTTTAGAGATCAGAGAACACAGATTTTCTATAAACTGTAACTATTATTCCCACACCACACTTCACATCCAGACCACATAAATAAATTCCACTAAATCCAAACACATTAGAATTCAACTAATTTTGACACCTTTACAATGTTTAACAAAACACATGAGGGACAGAAGCCTTTCATGTTAGAAAATGACAATTATTAACTACTAGTTTTCAAATAAATTTTCATTTACTGGTTAATAGTTTCCAAAGAAAACAGAGTCCTCCTATTCTTACTGTGTTTCATCATTTCAAATTATATAGCCCCAGGAAGAGGTCATTCTACTAGGCTGAGCGAAGTCATAGAAAATACTCAAGTTCATGCAAGAAACTGTGAGGGATGGCTTCCTATAAATTAGGCACGTATTTTAAGAAATTTTAACAACGCCATATGCCCTTCAGAAAGATCCCAACAGGAGGCATCAAATATGTGAAGTTCAGCTGGCAACATAACAAGCTAGCTGGTGAAGAGCCTGAACTGGGAACCAGAACAGCTGGAACCAAGAGTTGGCTCTATTCCTTGTGGTCACAGGACATCAAGCCTCTGGATTTCAGTTCTTACAATGAATCTAACACTATAATCCTGTTACTTTAGAGAGAAAGGTGCCTAAGAACTCAATGAGCAGTACTTTCAAGCTCTAGAAAGAGTTAAGATACCATCACCATGAACATTTACAGATGTGCCAGGATGTGAATACAGGAAACTGGATCTTCCTAATAAGACTTATTTAGAAATGCTCATGGAGAAACTCATGAAAATTACTGGATAAAGTAACTACTGCAAAAGTACAAAGAATGAAAGCTTTGTTCTATGTTGCATAAATCAATTACCAGAAGAGTTC
Source organism: Loris lydekkerianus (assembly GCA_963574355.1). Lineage (NCBI taxonomy): Eukaryota > Metazoa > Chordata > Mammalia > Primates > Lorisidae > Loris > Loris lydekkerianus. The sequence continues at coordinate 29,544 of CAUYPK010062208.1, read as the reverse complement.
ATTCTCAATGAAAGACCACACTGACTATTTTTTAAACTTTTACATTATAATACAAAGAAATCATACTATGTATTATCTGAGTATTTTCAAAAAATACTTCAAATTGAAAATCATTCAAAAAGTCAGTAGGAAGATTAAAACATCTTATACATCTTAAATTGTGAAAGAAAAGAAATGGTCAGGTAGGTGGAATTTTTCTTCTCACCTTTAAGAACTTCCTTTCTAGCGTCTGGAAAATATAAAAATCTACACCAAATAAATCTGCTAAGGCACTTTCCCAGATATTTTTAAGTGAGTCTTTATCACTATTATAAAAATATTTATTATCTCAATCTGTTTCCTCTGTTGAATTCCGTGATTTTTTTAGTCTCAGTCACCGAATAGTTTCCAAAGATGCCAATTTAATTTTACCACTAAACATTTCAAGAGTAATAAAATATTAAAATGCAAATTACTTATTGGATTAAAGATGTCTATTATATAAGTGCCGGAAATGAGTGGGTCTCTAGCTGAGACTTCTAAAACTTCTGTTGCACAGCAATTCTAGTACAAATAAAGGGAAGGAGAGGTTTGTAAGACTTAAATCAAATAATACATATACAAAGAGAGAGTCACCATAAACCCTTTTTCTTTGGAACAAGCCAATAAATAATGAAAATACTATGTAAGGTGGTGTTATTTAATGGAATCGCCACTTTCATGCTTGCTGTTAACAATTTTAAATTACCCTAGGTGTACAGTGCATCTTACAAGGATATATGTAAAACTTAGTAAATGTAGAATACAAATGTCTTAACAAAATAACTAAGAAAATGCCAGGAAGGCTATGTTAACCAGCGTGATGAAAATATGTCAAATGGTATATAAAACCAGTGTATTGTGCCCCATGATTGCATTAATGTACACAGCTATGATTTAATAATTAAGAAATAAAAATAAAAAAATAAAAATAAAAATTACCAACTAAAATCTACTAACTTACGGGTTAAAGATGTGTTTTCCATGCTAATTAAACATGCTGTGCAGCTAATTATTAAGCAACATTATCATCTGATTTCTAGATATCCATAGTTATGACTTACCATCCTATCCCACAGGTCAAAAATAAGCAGTAACCCTACTTCTAAAACACCTACTCACCTGCTACTAGAATATTATCTTACTAACATGCTCTTTTCCTCTTTCTTATCCTGAACTTGAAACTGTAACTAATACTAGTGTAACAGGAGGTTTTTTTGTTGTTTTTTGTTTTTTTGCTTTGGTACTTTAAAATGAGCACATAGGAGTTTTTTAATGAACAAGGGGGAAAAACGGTATCTCCAAACATTAACAAGTCTGTTTTATAAATGCTGCCTCAGGCAATACTGCAATAGCTTTTGATTCTGACCCAAGAAACATCTCTGAGGTTTTTTCAGGTGGCACTACTATTGCCACCCATACCTAAACTCTTCTTCAAAACAGAGGGCGTATTTTAACACATTCTTCAATACTATATAACGGTCCTTGTATTTTTCCATACTGATAACACAACATAAACCACACTATAAAACCAGTAACTAAGCCACTTGTACAACATCCACCTCAGAAAAGTTTTTCTTGTACTTCTGAAGACAAAACATCTTTGAGGCAAATCTATGAGTAATTGCCAAGTGTCCATTTGGCAATAGACAGACTGTCATCACTAATATCCCATGCTCTCTTACAATTCAAGAATAAGGGAAGGAAAACAGCAAGTGTCTTGGGGCCACATTTTTTGTTTTCTTAATTTTGGCTTACAAAATGTGGTCTAGAGTTCCCATGGCTTAAATCGTCTACACAAAACTTTGATTTGGAATCAAAAGCAATAATCAAAGGTACAGCTAAGTAGTTCAAGAGATCCAATTCTAGAATCAAAATGCCAGGCTCTGATTCCAGCACCTCCGACTAATTCTTGCTCTGAAAAAACAGACAAGTTACTTTCTCTTTTGACCTGTTTTGTCATTGGTGAAGAGGGAATACGAGTGTACCTAATTAAGGAAGCAACCCCTAAAAAATTCTTGACACAGTGCCTAGCCTACAGTTAAGTCCTAACTAAATTGAATAATTACTATTATAGCAGAAAAAGGACTAAACAGTTGAATAAAGATCACAGACCTGTCTTTTGTAGACAGAGTTCGGATTAATTTGGGAATAGCATATTTAAGGTGGTAAAAAAAGCTCAGGTCCAAGTCTGAGAAACCTAAATTCTGGTCTCAAATAGTTACCTAATCTCACAGAATAATTTTACCTTCTCTAAGTCTCAGTGATCTCATACGTAAGTAAGTATATGTAAGTAAGAAAGGATGGTCTAGAATCTGCATTAGTAGTTGTTAATCCTCACTATGTACTTGAAATACCTATGGAAATTGTAAGAACTATCCATCCATGCCCCCCTCCAAAGACTCAACTTTAATTACACTAGTTACAGTGAAGTCCTTCCTGTCTTTTAATTCTAGAATTCTTAGCTTAAACTGTATTTTCTTTTCTTTTCTTTCTTCTTCTTTTTCTTTTTTTGACACAGAGTCTCACTATGTCGCCCCCAGTAGAGTGCTGTGGCATCACAGCTCCCAGCAACCTCAAGTGATTCTCTTGCCTCAGCCACCCAAGTAGCTGGGACTACAGGTGCCTGCCACAATGCCTGGCTATTTTGTTGATGTCATTGCTGTTTAGCAGGCCTGGGCCGGGTTTGAACCCACCAGCCCTGGTGTATGTGGCTGGCATCCTAACCACTGAGCCTATAGGCGCCAAGCCACCTGTATTTTCTTACATGAAAAAATATGAAGCAGCATATTAAGAGCAGAAATCACATCTGCCATTTCTTGGTAACTATGAGGGTAGCCAAGTATTCAAATACCATTTTTTGGACTCTTCTGCAAAGTGTGGGGCAAACACATGGCTGGTTTTTTGCCCCCAAGTTGATGTTCCCCAGCACAGTTTATTTCTTTTTATTTTATTTTACTTTTTGAAGTTTTGGCTGGGGCTGGGCTTGAATCCACCAACCCTGGTATATGGGGCTGGCGCCCTACTCCTTGAGCCACAGACACTGCCCTCCCCAGTACAGTTTAAGATAAAAAACTTTATGCTTAAGGAAATCTTCAAAAAGCTTTATTTAGCACATTTTCCTTAAGAACAGTGGCAATAAGCAGCCAGTTTTAAAAACTGTTAGTTCTCTTGACACTATAAACTTTAAGATGTATATATGGGTAGAGTGGACCGATAAAGTGTATACCTACGTGCCTATGAGAAGTACTCCAAGAGAACTTAAGAAGAGCCTTCTCATAACCTTTAGGAAAGTCAAAGCAAATACTCACACACAGATTTACAAATGGGACTGTACATCAAAAGACTTTCAAATACACTTTTATTTCTATTTTGCCTTTCTACAATGGTATCAAAGTTTCCTACACATTCCAAATCAAAACACATTCCAGAAAAATATTTTCATTCTCAATTTACCAACGGAGTCAAGGGAAAAAAAAAAAAAAAAAAAAAACAGGAAGAACAGGTCTCTGGAATAATGTTAGGTGGTCCCTCAAAGTTACTGCAACATGAGTAGACAACTTATAGGGCTAAATTCAGTGAGTGCTAAGGTTCCATGTACACTAAATATGTTTTGATTAAAAGATGTCTTTTTGATGGCATCAGGAGTTGAATATAAACATTCACAGGCAACACAACTTCAAGATAAAAATTCTTTGTACTCTTTAATCATTGTGAATATCAATAGAAAAAATGAATAGACTCCAAATACAAAGTAGATATGCTTCATCATTTAGAGACATTGGGATTCTCAGTAATCCCAAATGCTCTAAAATGTTTCTCTTTTTCTTGAAGCCAATATATTCTATTTATAGAATATCACAATTTATCCTTTAAACTAACTACAAGGAACAAGAAAGGAAAGGTGTAATTAGTGACATAAGACAGTAAACCTAAAGTGTCATCCTAAGATACTGAGAAACAGAAAAAGAGACAGTGAATAAATGGTGTGTGTCAAATACCATACAGCACACCCAGGAATTGTGGAGGGGATGTGCTTCACAACTGCTGCTTTTTGAAGCTTTCTTTCTTCTTTCCCTTTCTTTTCATTTGATTAGTTTTATTTAGATATTTTGGTTGTTTTTTTTTTCTCCTCTTAAACGTTTGGGAAAAAACTAGAACTTATGCCAAAGTAAACTTTGTAAAGTAGCTCCTAACTCCCTCAACTTTCTGTGCTTTACAAAATATCTTTAGCATTATAAATCGAAGCCACAAGATGATGTTAAATGTATGTATTTTAAAGAAGTCATTGCTGACTGCTGCTGTTATTATGTTTTCTTAAACTCTAAACAGAAAAATAAATCTCTCTAGTCTTTGCCTATGATTCATAGGTAAAGTAAAAAAAAAAAAAAAAAAAAGATAACAGTAATCTTCCTTAAACCTTGGCTTCCATAGGAAAAAAAAGTATAACAAGTAGGATTAGAGATAGTGACAATAGGATTTCTACTAGCTCTGCATTGCTATGGAAAAGTTAAGGAATCGGGTCTCAAATTCAAAATTAGTACAGCAGTTATTACTTCTGTTCTTCACAAAAAATATTATTTTGTTATTTTTTACATGTTCTGAGACCCTTAAATGAAAGAAATTCAGTGTGGTTAAAGGCTTCAATTCAGGTCACATTTTCATACTTTTCATAACATTTAATAGTTTAAAAATAACATTAAAATAGCTGATATTAAGTACATTTACATTACCACCATGCCTATTTCATACTTGGAAGAAGATGTCCAAAACGTATTTGTGAGACTTAGGGTAGACTGCCAGAGACTGAAATCTGGAATCATATCCTGGTCCCGTCACTGTCTACACAGTGCTATAACCCTGGGTAAGTTATTTAAGGCCTAAGTTTCTCGAACTATCAAATGGTAATAATAACAGTATTAACTTAAATAGAGTGTTAGAAAAATTATATATGAAATAATATATATAAAGTTTTGCCCCATTGCCTATGACGGTTAAGTAGCTTAATGAAGAGTACCTATTACTAACACTTCTGCCCTGAAGTTATCTAGACCAGTGAAGTTGAAGGAATCTCTTAGTAATTTAAGACCAGAACCATTCTGGGGCTTCTGAATTCATCAAAACCTGAAGAGAAAAATGTTGAGAGCAGGATACCCTATTTAAAATACATTTCAAGACACTCTAAAAGACAAAGTTCCTTTCAGGCCATTTCCAAGAGTTCCGAAAAGGCCCTCATATTGTTTCAGAACCCCCATATGTACAGAGAAACACCTTTGACTTCCAGTAGCAAAATAGTTTTACAAGATAAGTGAGGCAATCTAGAGTTTTAAGATGTTCTAAACCATCTAGGTGAACTGGAGGTCACTATCCCCTCTTAAGTTTGGGATGTAGGACAAGAGCACCCAAAAGGCTGAGACTTTAGAACAGACATCCCAAAGCTGGGGAATTCCAGCACCCTGGGGAAGTGAGGTAATAAAGAAGTGAAAAGTCCTTCTAATTACATCAAACATGCAAGAACAACAGTTTTGTCAACTATCTGTCAAACTCAAAAGTAGCTACAATTTGCCTGCAAGGTGGCTGGTACCTGTAATCCTAGCACTCGGGGAGGCTGAGGCAGGTGAATTGTATGAGCTCAGGAGTTCAAGACCAGCCTAAGCCAGAGCAAGACCCGGTCTCTAAAAATAAATGGATATGGTGGCAGGCACCTATAGTCTCAGCTGAGGCAAGAAAATGGGTTGAGCCCAGGAGTTTGAGATTGCTGTTAGCTGTGATGCCACAGCACTCTACCCAGGGTGACAAAGTAAAACTCTATCTCAAAAAAAAAAAAAAAAAAAGAAAGAAAGAAAAGAAAGGTAGCTACAATTTTAGTATGTTTCCACTATATTGAAACAACTCAAAATATGTCCAAATATTTATTTTTTTATCCAATGGGTGGGTGTTGTTTACAATGAAATTATTACTTGGTTAAAAAATAAAAAGAAAAAGGAAGAGGAAAGAAATTACTGAGGAAAAAAAAAAAAAGTAGCTAGGGCGGTACCTGTGGCTCAAAGGAGTAGGGCCCTAGCCCCATATGCTGGAAGTGGCGGGTTCAAACCCAGCCCTGGCCAAAAACCGCAAAAAAAAGGTAGCTATAATTTTAGAATGTTTCTACTGTATTGAAACAACTCAAAATATGCCCAAATATATTTTTTTAATCCAATGGGTGCCAATGGGTGGGTTTTATTTACAATTAAATTTTTAATTGGTTTATTAAAAAAAAAAAAAAAAAAAAAAAAAGGAGGAAAGAAATTACTGATGCATACTGAAGGCCCTAAAACATTACACTGAACAACAGTAAGAAAAGCCGGACATGGGCAGCACCTACGGCTCAAAGCAGTAGGGCGCAGGCCCCTGGAGGTGGCAGGTTCAAACACAGTCCCGGCCAAAATCTGCAAAGAAAAAAAAAAAAGCCAGACAGCTGGGTATAGTAGCTCACACCCATAATCCTAGCACTCTGAGAAGCTGAGATGGGCAGACTGCTTGAGCTCAGTTCGAAGACCAGCCTGAGAAGAGTAAAACCCCCATCTCTACTAAAAGTAGAAAAATTATCTGGGCATTGTGGTGGTGTGCCTATAGCCCCAGCTACGTGGGAAGCTTAAGTGTGAAGATCTCTTGAGCCAAAGAGTATGCTATGATGACAGCATGGCACTCAACCCCAGGGTGATAGAGACTCTCTCAAAAAAAAGGGAAGAGTGAGATAGAGAGAAAAAAGGAAAGCCAGACACAACTAGAACACACTGTATGATCCAATTTATATGGAGTTCTGGAACAAGCAAAACCAATGTACTGTGACAGAAATGGAAATAATGTTGCTAAAAGGGTAAGGCAATTAATTAGAAAAAGGCATAAGGGATATTATGGGGTAAAGAAAATTATATGTACTGAGGGGCAACCATTTAACATGGGGGCATATAGTGCATTTTTCACAGCTTATGAAAGGGTACACTTAAAATCGATGCATTTTATAATATGTAAATTGTACCTAAATTTAAGAAATTAGATGTTAAACAAAATAATATCCCGAAGTTCTAAAGGGGATACAAAAATAGAGGAAGAAGTCAAGTTTCGGGACATTTTGCAACAGCTAGGAGTGGAGGTCAGCCACAGCTGACACCCAGCCTAAATAACACTAAGTTCCTCACATGAAGTATCACAAACAGTTCTGTTTCACTTGTCAGTTTCAGTAGGCCAGGCCCACCTATGAGCAGGCATGAAAGAGCAAGTTAAAAGTATTACATATGCTGGAGTGGGGTAGTTTAGAAGACGAAGAGGAAAATAGTGGTTGATTTTTATTTAAGTGCAACCTGGTTGGGGACAACATTTCCTATGTATACTCACCTTTCTCAAGCAAACATCTACATATGGTTGTATTTTCCTGATGTCTATCAGCCTTTCTTTGTTGCAGATTTGAGCACAGCACATGTTCCAATTAACTCCACTCTTTGTTTTAACTTGCTCAGTTGCTGTCCCTTGCCAAAAAGGGGTAGGTGGCGAGTTACATAACAGGAATTGGGGTGGAATTTGCTGCCAAGTCTGCACAGGGTATTGGCAGAATGTGTGTGGTATGGGTGGGGGCTGGTAGAAGATAGGGAAAGAAGGGGAAATGGTAGAAGAATGGCATCCTGGCAGACAGACTTTGTCAAAGGCAGACCTGGATGGCTATGTGGCTAGTGGAAAGAATGTCAAAGGGTAGTCAAATTGAGGAAAATTATTAGTCAATATATAGAATGGAGATTTTTATTTTTTACACAATAATTTTTCCCCTAGGGTAATGCTAGGAAATGTCTCAGATGACAATGACTTTGTGAAGAGTCTTGATCCAAGTGAACTCATGATGAGATTTTTGATAACACACAGAGAGAGAATGAGAATGAATCAGATTAAAGGATAAAATAGTCTTCAACAAATTTTTTTCAAGTAATCTAGGAGAGATTCAACAAAGGTGCATTCCCATAATTTTAGTAAATTAAGTACTACTTGTAAGAAAGCAAATATTAAACTTGATCTTCTTCGACAGTCTTAACAGCATCTTATACATTTAGACCAATATGCTATTCAAACTCACTTGTGGCTCAGCTGGTATATTCCACTGTCACAAACTATATTCCCAATTATATTCAACCATTTTCAACCTATGAAAGAATTTATACATTTTAAACAAGAATAACCACCACTAGAAAAAATTAACAGAAACTAAATTCTAAAAGGCAGTCACCATAAAGCAGTGGTTCTGAACCCCTAATGCTGCGCCCCTTTAATACAGTTCCTATGAGTCACGACCCACAGGTTGAGAATTGCTGCCATGAAGTATCCCTGGGACTGGTCCCTTTAAAGACAGAATTACAGGGAGTCACCAATGTAACCCCCCCCAAAATGTATTTATGTTAAAATGACATATCATCACATGATCTTTAAGTTTCTCAGCAACAGGCAACAAAAAAAAGGGCCAAAATAAATGTTATTTACTACACAGATAAATGTTCTGCTTCTTCCTCAGAGAGGAAGATGTGACAAAGATGAAAAATTATTCCACTATTGCAATTACTGTCATATTTACGACTGCCACACACTTTTTAAACTATATGGTTTAGTGATTTTCTAAAACACCAGGACACCAAACTATGAGGAGGAAGATGGCAGAGTGTGTTAAAAAAATAAAAAAGATGGCAGAATAACAATACATCCAGGTTCTATTAGCTAAGACCAGATTAGATGTGGGTAGTGTTGGAAAGCAAATTAAAAACACAATTCTGAACATGGAACTTCCTTAGCTCCCTGGAAGCCTAAAGATTAGGGAGAGGTGTCAAAAAACTAACGCTATTTCCTGAGCTGGATACAAAATAATGAGGACAGAGCCTATCGCGCATGTTTAATAACATAATTTTGCTAAGGCAAACTAAAGGGTGGTTAATGAGGTTCCATCAAATAAGTTATGTGAATTGTGTCATTTGCAAACCACAAAATATCACATTAGTTAAGGGAAACATTGGACAAGCAGTTTCTAGTCTCTTGACCAATTCCACATTAGGCAATCTTGCAAAATGACATAATTAACACTACTTACCTAATCTCCATTTGCAATTCATTAGGAATAGTTTTCTAGCAGAATTATGCCCTCTAAAGGTGATCAGGTACACAAGGGCAGTTAACAAATTTATAAGGTATTCAAACTCTGATAAAAATGTAGCTTCAGTGGATCAGTTTGAGTTAAAACCAGTGATGTCTTTATGTGCCAAAAAGTATAATTACTCAGTCCCCTTAGACTTTGCGATGAAAGATGAAAACACAGAAGCATATTTGCGATGAAAGATGAAAACACAGAAGCATACTTTTCATACATAAGTGTGTGTGAATATATAAGTTCATCCTGCACTTTGTACAATACAGGAATATCAAATGATGAGTTCTACAAACAAAAATACATGTGTATGTCCAGTGAAAGAGAGAATAAGCCTGACTAAGACAGAACTTCCAATGGTGTTCCAGAACAGACAGCATCAGATGAGGTCCTGGTCCTCAGGACATCTGTGAGTTTTGGAGCTGAACATAGCATGTGCTATTCCCCTGAATCAGCCAGTATCTTGAGAGGCTAGAGGTCTGGAGCTGACCGATTCTTTATGAAGAATTAGCTTTAAAACAAGACATTCCCAAAGTCCCTGGAAAGAAAAGAAGACCTAGAAGACTGCTTTCTCAGACTCTCATAAATCAAAAGGGAGAATCTAGTCCAGTGGTGACACATATTTCTTTCCATAACCTAATGTTTTTCTTATGGAAAGTTCACTGAACTCAAGAGGAAAATTAGGTGCACTGGTGCACCAGGGCTTAGAATTAGAAAGAGAAAGAAAGAGGGAAAGAGGAGGAAAGAAATACACTGTACCCATGGATTGTTTTTTGTCTTTTTTTTAAGAGATTTTCAAAACGAAATCAATGACTGCATGCTTGAAAGGCCACTCCTACAGGCGTGTTTCTAAACTCTTAAGCTTAAAATCTTCATGATTTTATTTTCCATGTGGCAAAAACTATGAGAAAAGAGGCATCTATTTCTGATGTGGAAATGACAAACTAGCCAGAATTTACTTTTCAGATAATGCAATCAGAAACTTCACATATTTGAAAGCCTAATGCTACAGAATGATAAATGATAAGGTACACACACTGAAATATGAAGATCATTTGCTCCATGGGAAAGTTTTGGAGTATCCCAAAGAACAGAACTATGGAGACACAAAGACCTTTATAAATCCATCCTGTAATAGTTTTCCAAATACTCCTTGGAGGAAGGTTAATTTCTAGCCCACAGTTTCAGAAATAATGAAGACCAAAGATGTTCATCCAATCCCGTAAGCTTAGACTTGCAGTCCACTTCCAACCCCAGATGCACAGCAGAGGAAGGCAAAGAGCAGAGGAGAAAACAAAAATGGAGATGAATGCACAATCAGTTTCAAAACGACTTTGCCCTGAATACCGAATATTAAGTGTATGTCATTCACAAGACAAAGGAACTCTTATTCAAAACAATATTGACTGCAGAGATTTTCAAATACAATTTTACTTGTCAACCATTTTTAATAAGGAACAGAGGGCATAATTGGGACCATTCCATTTTTTAAAAAATGCTTAAGTGAAGATGCATTGTAGATGTACGTTAGTGTAGGAAAGACTGGGCCTGACAGGTTAGACCATCACTGATTTGTTTATGACTTAGTGGTAAAATATTCTGTTTTTACCTATTTTGTAAAGACTAATTAAGCTTTTTCAGCTTTTTTAGTTTTTTACTGTTGCCTTGTATAAAGGATTTCAAATCTAAAGTATGAATAACAGAGTCCATCAAAAGCCTGATTTCATAGTAGAAAAGTACATTTGAAAAAACCTTTTAAATCTTTTTTACACAATAGACTACTGATTTTTATTTATAAATGTTATTTCAGACCAACACTTGACTTCCAAAAATGTACTTCTAAAAAAATACAGTTTTAATTGGGTATATATAGGCAAGAGTATTATTATGCAATATGGCAAAATCGGAAAAAAGAAATCATCTTCTAGAACCTGCTAGTTCACAATACATGGCAGCTTCCAGATAGCAAAAAGCATCCCTCACAAAACATGCCTTTAGTGATCCTGTGTGTCTTCCACCTTCCAAAACGTTAGGAAATTTTCCAAAAAGGTATGTTTTCATAAGCTCTGTAAATGTGGACATCTACTGTATGTCCTAAAAAAATTTTTTCACTTTTGAAAAATTCATTTTTTTATCTTGATTTTCTTTATAGTCAGAAAACTCTGAAAACAACCATCCCTATATGCCTCAGTTTCCTCACCAGAAAGAAGGTCTTCTTAAGAAGACAACCTAGTCCATGGGGTTATTACGAGGATTAATGAGAAACTAAAAGTAAAATGTTGTAAGCTGTGTAAAAACAGCAGCTCAAATACAAAAACAATGATCACATTAAGCTGCACTTTCAACAGAGACCCATATGGTGTTTACCATTATCTACCTGTCCCTCTTCTAAGCTATCAGGTTGATGCTAAATAATGCACATTTCAATTTTGATCCGATTTTGTTATTGACTTAAAAGCCAATCATCTTAGATTTCCAATAACCAAAATCAGACTCATTTTATATTTCCCTTTGTTACTCTGACAGATTCTAAATACAGCTTGACTTTACCGTTGTTCTGAACGATTCATATTATAAAGATTTTGTCACTGAATTGGGGAAAATATTACATGGTTTGGGCTTCTTACCGTCTACCAGTCACTTGTCCTAGAAGCTACACAGAACTCCCAGCTCTCAGGCTGATCATGGCTAGGAGCTCATTAGGCTGTTCCTCACGTTAAATTACTGAAAAGGGTGATGTATTTATAATACAGCTTGCGATGCTATAAAATGGCTCATCAATCTGTTTTATTCATGGAAAGTCCACATAAGGCCACTAGTCTGTTACTGGCAATAAACCTTGGGTGCATCTTCAAAAGACCTGCATATTAGATAGTGATTTATGTCTCTGTCCAAGAAATCAAACATGATACTAACAAGGCAAGGGATAACTCAACTGACACTTTCAAAAGCAATATAATTTCAGTAGTAAATCAAATAGGTATAACATACACAGAAAAGAGAAAAAGATGATTAGCATGTATATATTAAAAGAAAAGTAGGGTATTTAAAACAATACCAATCCTATGTTCCGATTTTAAACAATTCCTAATCTATTCTTTAGGCTACCTTTCTTACATGACATTTTTTACATAGCATATTCATTCCTCACCCTCTTTTTCATAATGAGAACATTCATTTGTAAAGACACTGACACCTAAACGGTTGCCTTTTTATTTTTTTAATATCCAAAGACAGAGTTGCTTAGCTATTCTTACCTTCCAAATGTAAAGCTATTTTGGATGAGACATTAAGACTCAACAGAAAGAACATGAAATATTTAGAATCGACATAAGAAATCAAAATAATGAATTGGGTCTTATGGTATTATTTTCAGATAATAGCACTTTTATTAGAAATTTTTTCTCTTAGGACTCTGTTAGTAAACACAAGTTCTACACAGAGATCTCACACCCACTGAGTTTTCTTTTAGGTTGCCAAACATTTAAAGAAACAGTATGAATGTAAAAAGGTAGATATAGAAAATGAAGAGTTTCTCACAAAAGTAAATAAATGGTTTACTTAAAAAAATTCATTTAACAAAAGATTATGGTGAGTTAAGCAAATTCAATATACTATCACATATACTGAACCTGTCTGCATTATTTTATTTGAAAAAGAGAAACCTCATTTTTAAAGGAGAGGTTTTTATACTGTAAGTGCATACGACATCACCACTTTTCTTCCCCATCAGTATATCTTATATTCTCCTTCGGGCAAAACTAGAAAGCTACTGGAGTTTTCCTCATGGACAGCTTAATCTTATGAATAGGAGTCATGCATGCAACAACATTCCTAAAAGTGAAAGGGAGAAAGGCATCTTCCCAGTTATTGTCAGTCAAAATGAAGCACTCAAGCTTCAGCAAAGAATAACTGAAACACCTTCCATTTCACTCAAAGCAAGCAATTCTGGCAAACTGAAGTCTTGATGCATCAAGCCCTACAGAGGATCCGCTCTGCTTCCTCAAGGGCACCTTGAGCTCCCCACTTTCTAAGGTTTATAGTCATGTTTTTTTGAACTTTTGCTTTCGAAGTGTTGGTATTTATATTTGAACAAAGCAAATATGAATCCTAAGTTATAAACCAGTATTTTCAGCTAAAAATTACTTGGGTTTCAAAATAAAAGAAATTTTAAATGCTATAAAATGATCTGAGTACTGCAGAGTTTCAAACTATAAAAAGAACTCTGGATTCATAGAAATGAATGATTCTATGTAGTTTTACTATTAAATAACTTTGAAAATAGATGCAGATCAACTACGTTTGATAGTTGATTACTCTTCCCAGTATCTCACCTAATACCAAAGCTTTTGAAATAGCAGAGGGGAAAACTACCCCTCCCCCCCAAAAAACTGAAGTGTCCACATATGGAAATTTCTCCTTTGATATGTAAAAGAGAAAATAAACTACTTTCTCTTTCTTCCTAAAACACAAAATGCATACATACATACGCACACCATTGACCAGACATACTTCAGGTTATCTTACAAATAAAATAAAAGGGCTTCTGTTTGTGCATTTTGAGAAGCACACAAACACAGGCATGCAAACACTCCAAGAATCCTGCCTCCAATCTTCTGTCACAAGGAGCACCCTGGGGGCCAGGCAGGGGAAGTGTTTGGGAAACAGAAGGAGCCCTTTCAGCAGGCATCGGTTTCTCTCTGTGCCTGTGAAGTGGACATTGGCATTTCTTGCCTAGGCTTTTCCTGTGGGGTTCATCTGGTCGGCAGGGTGGGGAATAGTTGTCTGCACCATACCAAGGTCAGCCTGCCAGGTCTGACAGTCTCTGTCTCTGTACAAAGAAAAGAATCAATACTTTTGGACTACGGCTGTGCCCTCAGTGTAAAACAACAAACATGCAGCGTCTGACATGTTTCTAGGTGATTTGTGGCAGAACCTCTTGTCTGATCTGTATCCAGGAGCTGCTGTGTTACTGCTCTTTGCTTTTTGCCTCCCCAACCCTCTACTCCAGCCCCCCTCCTGCCTGCCCCGGCTCTGTGATGTCTAATACTTTACTCAGGTGCAGAGGCGGGCGTTCTACCCTACAGCTACTTGTCACTCAATAAATCACACCTAGAAGCACAGTCTACACCGAGTGATCTGCGCTTTAACAAAGGATCAGAGGGACAAAGTGCAGGCAAGATACTGTAATTATAACAAAAACAAAACATTCAGAGAAAGGGTCAAAAGCACAGGCTCTTAGGTGTGGGTAAAATGTCACCAGAAAGTAGAGTTTTTGTCCTCTCTTTTGGTTTCACTCTTTTATTGCCCACCTCGTCTTTCCTCTGCCTCTTCCCATTTATTTTTGTTGTGTTTGCTCATTTTTGTTCTAACTAGTGTTAAAGCATAACCTAAGCATTACTAGGCTATCAGTTAAGGTATTTACTAAAGAGTTCATTAAAATAATCGATGTTCATCTCAGATTTTAAAATGTATATAAGTTGTACTAAATAAGAGACATTTTTAGTAATTACCTTTCATATCTTTAGTTTGTATCCTTATCTAAAATATTTGTGCATCCAGGCCTCAAATCCTCCTGAAACTGCCCAAAAGATAAGAACAGTACCAAGAGATTGCATTATGACTTGACCTTAATTATTTGTAGTCATTAAAAATAGTTTAACTTATAAAAAACACAATTATTTTGTCTGTCTGCATCAATTTGTATAGAAACTTTTCTTCAGTAAAATGTTAACATATATGTTCCTCCATTTGCTTTAGAACAATTTTATACTAGATCTATCCTTTTTTACCCAATCCCCGGACCCCCAAATTTATTTTCCAGGGCCTGAACCATTAACCAAGTCAGATAAGAAGGTTTTGGACAGTTCCTTCTGTTCTAAATATTTTAAATGCAGCAGTTTGAGTTATCCCAGCAATTTCAGTCACATCAGACACCTCTTAATGCAGGAAAAATGATGTTCCATCATGGAGGTCTTGCACAAACCTCTACTGTAACTGTTGCTGATGAAAATAAAAGTGAGTTAGAATAGCGCAACACTTCCTTCCTAGTCAATCAATGCCTGACAGCACCAGTTCCTTTAGCCATGTACTTCAGCGATGATGGATCAATAACTGTGGTTTAACAACAGGGAGCCACCAATCATTATACGAATGATTAAAAGGGGTCTCACTCACATACACCTCTGCAAACAGACTAGACCAGGAGAACAGAATACTTGCCACATTATGCTTCACAGTATAGAAATTCAGGTAAAACAGGGGAAATGGGGGGGGGGGGAGACATTAAGATACAGCATAAAGGAAATAACAATTGCTTTGTGACTGTGCTAATTTTTAGCCACTGCTGTCTTAGATATGAATTCTCCAAATTCACCACAATGTGGTTGAATAAAAGAGCAAAATGGCAGTGGGGATGTGAGGGAGTCAGATGGCTTCTTGCTAAATTCTACAAAGCATCAATGCATTAAGATTACTTGGAATTTGCCCTATAAACACCCACAGGCCCTACCTGCATAGAGTATGAGACTCAGATCACTATCTTGAAAATCTTTGCTGCAGTGACTTATTTTTATCACACAGTATTAAAATTCCTCCTTAAATATCTACGTGAAAAGTTTAAAAGGGTCTCAAAGGGTAGAGATTTTTATTCATGCATAAATAGTCTACAGCATAGATTATCAACAAATTAATAAAATGACTGAAACAGACTTTTTAAAAAATCTAGTATCTTTCTAAAATAACTCTAGTAAAAGATACTGCACAACTTTACTCATGTACCTATTACTGAATATTACCTTAAATCCACTTATTACAAAGCCAAGCACCACAAATTATCAAATTAAACTATTTAATTCTCTTTCAGAATGGCAAAATTCCCCACAATTGCTGATTTTCCTTTCTCGTTGGTCTGACACAGTAATGAAGGGCAGAGCTGCCATGCAGTCAGACAGCCAGTGAACCCATGCTGACTCGGGGCAGGGGGAGGCCACTCCAGTCTCAGCATTGTTCTCACAGCTGTGGATGCACGGATCCTCTGACAGCGATGAAAACAAATGTGTAAAGCTGTAATCATCTTGCATTATAAATACTCCAGAAAAGGTACACGCAGGGCCATGTTCTTAACAGCGTCACTGAGAAAACACTTGGAATGCCTGGAGACATTTTTGGTTGTCACAACTAGGGATACAGGTGGGTAAGTTACTGGTAGTTATGGGTAGAGTCCAAAGAAGCTGCTAAATATTCTACAACATACAACACAGCACTCCACAACAAAGAATTATCCAACACAAAATGCCACCAGTCCCAAAGTTGAGAAGCGCTGGCAGAGGCGTTTAGCAAACACAGAAGAGAACATACTTACTTCTATCCAAAGAAGAAAAGCAGAAGAAAAGACACAAAGGAAGAAAGGGAGAACCCAACAAATCCACAAAAGTAGGAGACAAGTGGCTAAAAGAAAGCACAAGAGATGACAACAGGCCAGACCACGCTGAGGAGTTTACATCTCATCCAATACACAGGAGGGGTGACTGCAGGATGGGGAGGTAAGGAGGCACAGAAGACACAAGGCTCAAATCTGCACATTAGATTACTCTGGTAGTGGCCTGGCGCAGTGGCTCACACCTATAATCCTAGCACTCTGGGAGGCCAAGGTGAGTGAATTGCTTGAGCTTAGGAGTTAAAGACCAGCCTGAGCCAGGGCAAGACCTTGTTTTTAAAAAGAACCAGGAATTATCGTGCATACCTGTCGTCCCAGCTACTTGGGAGGCTGAGGCACCCTTGAAGTTGTTGTGAGCTGTGACACTATAGCACTCTACCTAACAAAGGAGACAAAGTGAGATCCTGTCTCAAACAAAAAAAAAAAAAAAAAATTTACTCTGGTAGTAACACCTCCCCAAAGATTTATTGAGATATAACTGGTATACAAAAAACTGTATATAATTCATGTCTACAATTTGGTGAATTTGGACATATTCATAAGTTCATGTTACTATCAACACAGTCAATGTAATAAACACAATCATCATCTCCAATGGTTTCTGTGCTCCTTTAGGTTTTTTGTTTGTTTTTGTTTTGTCTTATTTTGTGGTAAGAACACTTAACATTAAAACTACTCTCTTCACAAAATTTTAAATACACAATACCTTATCATTAACTATAAACACAGCACTGTGCAGCAGATCTCTGGAACTGACTCATCTTGTGTAACTATAAATGAAGACCCATGGAACAACAGCTCTTCATAATAAGAATCATTATAAGATCAGCTGGGTGGGATGACTCATGCGTATAATCCTAGCACTCTGGGAGGCTGAACTGGGTGGATCACTTGAGCTGAGGAGTTCAAGACCAGTCTGAGCAAGAGTGAGAGCCCATCTCTACTAAAAATAGAAAATTTAACCAGCCATTGTGGCAGATGCCTGTAGTCCCAGTTACTGGGGAGGCTGAGGCAAGAGGATCTCTTGAGCCCAAGTGTTTGAGGTTGCTGTGAGCTACAATGACAACACAGCACTCTACCCAGGGTGACAGAGTGAAACTGTCTCAAAAAAAATTTTTTTTTCTACAAGATGAGAGGCAATGGAAATGCAGAGTAATAAAAAGTGAAACAGTAGAGTTTATTAGTTGCCATTTCAAACTAGGGAAGGAGGTTATGTGCTAGGGAAAATGAGGTTCTAGGATGACATTCACTTTTTGGCCTGAGTAGCTATCAGACTGATGGTGATGCCATTCAGTGTATAGCAGAGGCTGGCTAGAGGAGGGCAATGGTAAACACTGAAAAATTTAGCTTGTGACTGCCTCAGTTCTAAAGTGGATCAACCAAGAGAGGTGAGCTAACAAATAGGAAGACCTACAGAGAAGTCTGGGCTGCAGAAATAGTTGGGTGACTATCAGCAAATTGGCAGAAATTGAAAATAATGGGAATGAGTACAGTTTTTTTTTTTTAATTGTATAGGAAAATATCCAATACAGAATATATGGGAAAGATTTATGCTTCAAAGATGAACTAGAAAACAAAAAGATAGAAAAATATAGACCTGGAAGAATGAAGAGTCAGAAAATCCAAAGACTTGAAGGAGGAGAAAAAGTGTTCAGCAGCATCAAATGTCACAGGGAAGTAAGTAAAAAAACAGAAATGCTTCTACACTATGCATTCTCAGACAAGAGGTCAGCTCTCCAGAGTCATGGTGGAGAAGAGCAGAACAGAAGTTAGACTGCAGGAGGCTGAGGAAACGGGCATTTCTTATGTTCCTGTTTTGAAAGTCTGAGTTCTTAATGAAAGGTGAGAGAGGAAGGGGTTGCCAGATGGGAACAGAGGTTTGACTTGACCATCTACAGGCTAAAAGAAATTAGCCTGGACCAGAAAGATGCTTATCTTACAATAGGAAAGAATTGAAAACAAACCATAGGAGAATTATTTTATATATATGATGGAATAATGTACAAAACATGAAGATGATAGAGGCTGTCCATAATATTACACACATGAATACACAAATTTCTAAATGATAACATTATCAATGATACCGCATAGTACAATATCACCTAAAGCATAATCGGTGGGGGGGGGGGGGCTATACTGGATATATAGGTGTGCTTATCTTAGATAGCTACTAGGGTAACAAATTACGTTCTTGCTTTTTCTAATCTCTGATTTTCTTTTCTTTTCTTTTCTTTTTTATGAGGTTGCTGTGAATTAGGACACCATAGCACTTTACCAAGGGTGACAGAGTGAGACTGTCTCAAAAAAAAAAAAAAGTCTCTTGTCATGAGATTACATTTGGATATTAGTATGAGAGTATAAATTTATTAATATTCAAAGTTGGAGAAAACTTTTCTTTCCTTTTTTCTTTCATTTTTAAACATCTCTGCTGTAAGATTAATACAAGGATATGAATCTCTAATTGTCTTCTGTTACCTTGCTGATACGGAGCGTATCTACTTAAAATTTCTTTGGGAGGACTAATCTCTGATTTTCTAATATTGTATGTTTAACATTGTAAATAATGTATTTCTAAAGAAATCAACCTCCTAAGTAGGAAAAACAGAGGTTCAGTAACACTGGGATTCCTGAGCTAAGAGAGAAAATGGCATCCATAGTATCCATGGGTGGAAGGAGGCGAGTTGCAAGGGACTTGAGCATTTCTGCACTGCAATGCCAACTGTCTGGCAATTTAGAAATTCTCTAAATCAGTAATATCGGCAGAATGAGTGGAAATTTTCATTGTTCAACTGTCTATTCAGAATTACAAACTTTTCAGTATGTACATTAAGTGTTTTTGCCATAATTTCAAAACATAGAAAAACAATCAGTTATAAAAAGCCAACGGGGGGTGGGGGTGGGGTGGTGTGCGTGTGTTACATGTAAGGAAGAGGACAAAAAAGAAATCACAATTCTGAGCAGTCCAGTGTATGTTACGTCGGTTTTTCTAAATACCACGGTGAAACAAGGGCACCTTGGTTGACAGTGCCTAAAACTAAAACATGCATTAACCTAGACAAATGCTTGGCTAAATACTTGTTTTTACCATGAATAGCTCCCATATTGTTCAGCATATCACCTTCTGGATTCCTTAACTTTTTTTTCCACTTCAAATGGTCTAAGCCACAATTAGAGGGAACAGTTCCAATGTCAAATTCTTAGCAATTCCCTTATCCTCCCAAATTCTGGGAAAGATCATAGGTCTCCAAGTATGTGCCCAACCCTTTCCTCCCCAGCATCCATAAACAACTTTGTCTGTCTCCTAATGAAAGATTACATTTTGCCACCCAGCTAATTCACCAAATACCTCAGAACAGACAAATCAGCTATGAAATACTCAGTGTCAGTGGCCTCTTTCTTCAGATGTGGAGGGCACTCTTTCTTTTGCTCAGACCTCTCTTTTTTCTCTTCAATTCTTTTACCTACAAGAAGTTGGCAATGTTGAGGGACACATGACCTGTTGACCTGGCAATATGCTGGCAGAGGATATTAAGATGACAGTTTACATTGTCTTAAAATCCCTCAACTAGGTTCAGAAAAACAGATTAGTGTAATACACAAACCAATGATTGTCACAATAGTCTCTTTCTTACAATGTGATTAAACTTAAGCGTGAGTTCACTTGAGAACTAGGTTTTGTTTTTTTGAGACAAAGTCTCACTCTGTGGCCCTGTAGAGTCCTGTTACATCATAGCTCACAGCAACCTCAAACTCTTGGGCTTAAGAGATCCTCTTGCCTAGCCTCCCAAGTAGTACCAAGTAGCTGGGACTACAGGTGTGCACCACCATGCCTAGCTAGTTTTTCTATTTGTGGTAGAGACAGTGCCTCGCTTTTGCTTTTGTTGCTCTCAAACTCCTGAACTCAGGCAATCCACCCTGTTCTGCCTCTCAGAGTACTAGGACTACTAGTGTGAGCCACCTTGTCTGGCCAGCGAGCCAGATTTTGGAATAGTAGCTGGGTTATACAAATTTTGGAATGGTGTCTAAGTTATACAGATTTTGGAATGGTGCTGGGTTACAGAAGATACTCAATAAACACTGGCTAGATGACTAGATGGATAAGCATATGGGTAAATGGTAAATAGAGGGAAGAGAGGAAACATGAACACACACACACATACTTAACGTACACAGTCCTAACCTCTAACAATAGTACATGTATTACAGTCAAATTCCATTGATTGCCATGTAAAAAGGCTATCCTTTTCCTCATGTTCTTCTGAAATTTCAGGACCATTAACCATTGACAACCATGCTGCTTCTCAAAATCACCAGCCTTATTTCTCCATCTAGGTTTTTGTTATTGTCATTTTCTCTACTGGAACATTTTTCTTACAGATCTATGCAGGGCTCACACTCTCATTTTATTTAAGTCTCTGCTCAACTGTCCTCTTCTCAGAGTCTCCTTTTCTGGTCACACCATCTAAAGTAGCAGGTGCTTCCCCATCCCCTTACTCGGCTTTTCCCTTCATAGCCCTTATTATACTCCATATCTATTTTGTCTATTGTTTACTATTTGTTTTTCCTTACTTCTTTCCTATATCATCAGAAGAATAAGATACAATGGTAATATACTCAACTTTTAACAAAACCTGGGGTTTAGCCTACCAAAGCTAGTCCTTAACTAGACTTATGAGCTCATTTGGGTAAACTACATAACCCCTCTCAACCAGTCTACTCATTTATGAAACAATAGTACCACCTTCCCTGCCTAAATCACACATTTATTTGGAGACCAACTTCAACCATATATGAGAAAGTGATTACTAAACTACCTAGCTCTCTGTATTAGCTCCCCAGAGATGAAATTCAAGTTTGGACCCTTTTTTTTTTTTTCAGGGGTGGGGGTGGCATTTTATTTTATTTCCTTGCTTATTTTTTATTTTGTTGTTGTTGTTGTTGAGACAGAATCCCACCCTATGCCCCTGAGCAGAGTGCGGTGGCGTCCTAGCTCACAGCAACCTCAGACTCAGGCTGTGGGCACACTGCTGCCTCAGCCTCTGGAAGCCACTGGGATTACAAGTGCTCACTGGGCGCCTGGCTGGGTTTTTCCATTTTTTTCGTGAGTCAGAGTCTCACTCTGGCTCAGGTGAGTCTCCAACTCCTGAATTCAAGCAATTCTCCCTCCTCAGCTTCCCACCAGTGCTGGGATTACAGGTGTGAGCCACCACCCCCAGCATGGGCCCATATTAATAGAATACTCTGGAGTCCTTTGCCTCATAATGTCAGAGGCCATTAAGGTTTAGTATTATCAGTTTCCTCCCTGCTCTCAAGGACTCCCTTAGTCACAGTCACAATATATTTCTATTATTTTGGAGACTCCTAGCAAAGCAGTAAAGCATGAATTTCTAATGACCTCATTTTCTTGTCTATTTTTAAAGATTATTACGTGTGCATAGAGAGTTTTGTTGTGACAGAATTCCCTGAATTTAAAAAACATCAATAAATAAAATTTCTCAAAATGTTTCTAATGTCTATAATAAATACATATAAGAAAAAAATAATTCTGCATGTGTCTACTACAGAATTAAATGTTAGCAGAGAGTTTTTAAAAAACAAAATGTTTAAGTTAATGATGAAAACAAATCTGAAATTAGTAAGCCAACTCCTCAGCTTCCAAGACAAGTAACAGAGTAGGGTATAAGTTTTGAGTATGTAGAAAACCACACTAACAATCATCTTCAAACCAGTAGTTATTTAAAACAGCTGCAAACATGTTTCCATAGAAAAACAGAAGGGGATTTAGGGTCTTACAAGGTGATAGCAATTTAGTTAACCATTCAAAAGGAAATTTCTATTCAAACCATTAAACTCCTAATATTTCTCCTGAGGTGGGGGTATTTGCACATATTAGTTCATGAGTGTACTTTGAGTACTCAAAATAGACATTCCAGATCTCTAAACGGTGGATATTGTCATGCTACATATTTAAAACATTTCAGAGAATACAGCTCAAAAAAGAAAACACAATAAACCTACCAAGTGTGCTATAGGGCAAGGTCACATTCTACTCCACACTAATCAGACCAGGTCTACAATACATAGTATTTTCTTTAAATTATAGGACTCATGGCTTAAAATAAATACTGATTATAAGGGGGCATGGCCAGAAGTAACCAGCCAGACTTTAACTCATCACAAGAGAGAAAATAATCCAACTTAAAAACAGAAAAAGGAAGGCACGTTATTTGTTTTTTTAATTGACACAGAGTCTCACTTTGTCACCCTCGGTAGAGTGCCATGGCATCATAGCTCCCAGCAACCTTAAATTCTTGGACTCAAGTGATTCTTTTGCCTCAGCCTCTCTAGTAGCTGGGATTGCACGTGCCAGCCACAAAGCCGGGCTATTTTTTAAAGATGGGATCTTGCTGTAGTTCAGGCTGGTCTTGACCTCAGGAGCTCAGGTGATTTATCAGCCTCGGCCTCCCAGAGTGCTGGGACTACAGGTGCCCACCACAACGCCAGGCTACTTCTTTAGAGACAGGGGTGGAGGGAGTGGGGAGGTTGAGGGGGATCTCACTCTAGTTCAGGCTGATCTAGAACTTGTGAGCTCGGACAATCTGACCACCTCAGCCTCCCAAGAGTGCTGATATTACAGGTGTGAGCCCCCACACCTAGCCAAATCAGTGGTTTTTATTCAAGCATTAAACAAATACTTCTGAAGTTGCTATTACCCCAGTCATTACCCTAAACAGTAAGGATAAAAAGAGGAAAACTCATAATCTGCCTTCAAGTAGGTCACAGTCTATTTTGGTTACGTCCTTCAGATCATCTAATCTGCTTCATTATAAAACCCAGCAATTTCATTAACATCATCTTTAACATCTACCCATTCCCTAAAACAATCCCAGTGATCCATCTATCGGCAATCCACCATATTTGAACCAACATATAAACATGGGTTCTGTTTAATTTTCCAACAAGGTTATTCCACCTCTGCAACTTTGCTACACTATAACAAGAAAGAACTAAATTAGATGATCTCCAATATTCTAATATTCCTGGTACTGGTATTTTTGTTTGTAAAATATTTGTTCTAATGGCTGGACGCAGTGGCTCACGCATGTAATCCCAGCCCACTGGGAGGCCAAGGCAGGGAATCACCTGAGCTCAAGAGTTCGAGACCAGCATGAGCTAGAGTGAGATCCCGCCTATAAAAATAGCTGGGTATTGTGGCCAGTGCCTGTAATCCCAGCTACTGGGAAAGCTGAGGCAAGAGAATTGCTTAAGCCCAAGAGTTTGAGGTGGATATAAGCTATGAAAGTGAGACTCTGTCTCAAAAAAAAAAAGAAAATTTTTTGTTTTAAACTTGTGTTTTTGTGTAACTGCACTTAGGTGACTTACAAACAGGTTAAAAAAACAAAAAACAGCACTTCAAAAATCTCAGAAAGAGGGATCATACACTTAATAATTCAATTTACATGTGCCTGCTAAGACATCTAATACAGTGAACAAATTTTGCTAAGATACATAATACAGTGAACAAATTTTAAATTAAAGAATGAGGTGTGAATACTATTTCCTTACTTTCAGTAAGAAAGAAAAATCAGACACTTATGAAAAAAAAATTTCCAAATAAACCTTTGTCTTAATAAGGAATTTCCTGTTTGAGTAAATGTACTATTAAACCTTTAGGCACTTGCCTAGAGTCTAGCTATAAAGTCCAGCTATATTAAGCATATGGTCCAAAATAGGCAGCAATCTCCTCTCTCAAGAAAAGGTCTAACCCCACAAGTTAGCCCTTATTATGAGAGATGATCTGCTATGCAAAATGAGACCTTCCATTAATCCTCAGTTCCTTGCTTCTATCCTGTTTCTCTAATTAGCAGGCCTTCATTTTTCCTGTTTCCCAATGAAAAGGGAAATACCATGACAAGAAAAAGCAACTCTGGACTTGTGAAGTCGTGTTCATTTCCTCCCAAACACTGAACTGGATCAGGAATGCACCATGTCACTGACTTCCTACATACACTCTGGAGTTCCAAGGTCATCCTCCCTCCCTTGCCAGCCCTTTCTTGGCTGGCATCTACCCATATTGTGGCTCTTTAGTACACTAATTCTTCCCCAGTGCTGCATTTTGTCCCTGATTCTCATGTTCATGGGGCCAGAAGCTTCCTTTCCAGCCAAGTTTCACTACACCTGCACAAAATGGTGGCTTGACTCACAAAGTCATACTAAGTTGTTGATCAGGGCCTCTGTCCTTTTAGTTGGAACTGTTCTGGGACACTGAGAATTTCTGGCTTTGTAAAAAGCAAATGAATCTTCAGGATTTGTAATTGGTAAAAATTCCTATAAATTGCCTAAATCCTAGTCTGGGCTGGGTATTAGGTAAGATGCTTATCAATGACAGATTCATGAAAATGACTGATAACAGGGGCAGTAACACTGTTAAAGAAAAAAGAGGTATCTACAAGAGACCAAGTAAGAAGACTCCTGTCTTCAGCTGAACATGTTTTGCTCTGGGACTAAACTCTTAGAGCTCATGCCAACATGAAATATAAGCATTGGAATATTTCATCTGCACTCATGAAGTGTTGTACTAATGCTGCATATACCCTGCTTGTTCTAAGAAATTCTTCAGAAATCAGGAAAGCACTTTCCTAACATCACAGCAACTATCCCAAACTAGACCTACAACTTCTTTTATGTTGAACTGTTCTTATTACCTTATCTTACTTTTTGGCACTATTTTATGCTACCAAGTATGAAGATGTGTTTAATGTTTGACTAGCATCATGAATTTATAGTTAAGAATAATTTGGCAGTCAGGCACAGAGGTTCACGCCTGTAATCCTAGTGCTCTGGGAGGCTGAGGTAGGTGGATTGCCTGAGCTCACAGATCCCAGACTAGCCTGAGCCAGCCTCAGCCTCATTTCTAAAAATAGCTGGGTGTTGTCGCCAGCACCTTGGGAGGCTGAGGCAAGAGAATTGCTTGAGCCCAAGAGTTTGAGGTTGCTGTGAGCTAGATGCCATGGTACTCTTCCAAGGGTGACAAAGCAAGTCTCTTGTTTAAAAAAAAAAAAAGAAGAAGAAGAATTTGGATATATGAAAATTCATACTCACAGTTTATTCTCTAATCAGAACAAAATTTATTTCTTCTAAAATCCATCCATCAACCATAAACCCAGACATACTGGCGTTAGGATTATTCACAAACATGACCATATTTGCAATCCTAAGCATACTGAGCAAATATCCTGTATCTCCAATTTACTATCCCATGTCCTCTAACTTCTTTGTAAAAGTTGCAGCTGAAAACTTCCAAGTTTTCTTTCTTTTATAATTAGGTATTTGATTTTTAAAATTACAAGCCTAGACCTACAATCCTAGCACTTTGGGAGGCCAAGGAAGGTGCATAGGAGTTCCAGACTAGCCAGGTATAGTGACAGGAGAGCCTGTAGTTCCAGCTACTTAGGAGGCTGAGTCAAGAGGATTGTTCAAACCCAAGAGTTTGAGGTTGCTGTGAGTTATGATGCCACTACGCTCTCACAGAGTGAGACTCTGTCTCAAAAAAAAAAGATTGCAAGCCTAAAAATAAATCTATAATTCCTTCCTATTGAATACTTCCTAGGAAATCATCAGTAACTAATTTTAAAAATACTACAATGATTATGTTTTTTCAGTCATAATAAGGACTTCTAGGATTAAAAATATTGAAGAAACTATCATTAACATTTTATTTATCAATTTGTTGTTTTTTCTTTGGGACACTTCAAAGTATAACTGTATTTGTTTATAAAGCATAGTTATTTTAGTAATTACTTCATTGACACTTCCTTTATATTATTTCTTATATGAAATCTGGATTCCATATAATTCCAAAAAAATAGGACATGTGATATATTTTAGTATATTTTCCCCCACAAAATACGTTTTTTCAAGGTAGATCTACCTTCCAACATACTTTCCTCCAGAGCTCTAGATGCCAAACGGCTTATCTCTCTGTTTTTGGTCTTATCTTCAATTCTGTTTTCTTCACTCTGATAATTCTGGTACTGCCTTGATCTCTGTCTTGTCAATTGTAAATGTTCTCCTATAACTCTGTGTGTAAGTTTTACTTTTTTTTTTTTTTTTAACAACATGAATCCCTCAATAAAATGGACAAATGGTATCAATGCTATTTAACATGCTTCATTAAAAAAAAAAAAAAAAGAGCTTAAAATTCAATGCACAAAATGATTACTGACCAATATTTTCTTCCTTTTTTCATTTTTTTTGAGACAGAGTCTTATTCCGTCACCCTGAGTAGACTGCCCTGGCATCACAGCTCACAGCAACCTCAAACTGTTGGGCTCAAGCGATCCTCTTTTCTCAGCTTCCTAAGTAGCTGGAACTAAAGGCTCATGCTAGTTTTTTATATTTTTAGGAGAGTCGGAGTCTTGCCCTTGCTCAGGCTAGTCTCTAACTCCTGAGTTCAAGTTCAAGCAATCCATCCTCTTCTGCCTCCCAGGGTCTAGGATTAAAGGTGTGAGCCATCATGAGGCATGACCAATAATTTCAAGTGTGTAAATGCTACAATGCAACTGACAACACAGTAAACAACATCTAGGCTCTCTTGGTGATTAAATTAAAACTTCCTTCAAGAAACCATAGGTCAGCTTTTATTACTGAAGCTTTGGGGGTAATACTAGAGCTAACCACTTCATCATACATCCAGGTTATATGGTATGTTTTCTTGGTTTAAATCATGGTATCAAAAGAGCAAGTATATCTGTTTTGCTGCCCATCTATAATATAATCTACACTAATCAAATCAAAGCAAAATTCATGCTTTTTTTTTTTGCTTTTATTCCAATATTCTCCTTTTATTTAAAAAAGCCAAACTTTTTTTTTTTTTATTGTTAAATAATATCTTTATAAATTAGTGCAATCAAGGGGTACAATGTGCGAGTTTCATATACAATCTGAAATATTCTCATCAAACTGTTCAACGTAGCCTTCATGGTATTTTCTTAGTTATTGCATGTAGACATTTATATTCTGCCTTTAGTAAGTTTCGCCTATACCCGTTCTAAGATGCACCGTAGGTGTGGCCCCACCCATTACCTGCCCTCCACCCTAACCTCCCCCCTCCCTTCCCCTTCCTTGGCCCTTTCCTCATAGTCTTGTGCTATGGTTGGGTTATAGCCTTCATGTGAAAGCTATAATTTAGCTTCATAGTAGGGCTGAGTACATTGGATACTTTTTCATGCATATTTTTATAGTGATATATCCTTAATAAATTTTTTGTAGTTTAAAGAAGAGCTATTTCACTTAAATGTAATAAGTATTATTCAATCTGAACACTTTATTTGCTTGATATTTTTAATTTTTTTCTGCTTAGTTTACAGTTATAAAATTCACATGTAAATTCAAATGTTTATGAACTCATAATAGGGTGATAATTCACTCTGAAAAAAATGCTACGCCAACAAAGAACACTGTCAGTTTCCTATTCCACGAAAGAGCTAAATACTAATTTCAGAGAGGTACACATTACAGACACATGCACACACACACAAATGTCTTGAAACTACTATCATTAGAATACATGCTTTGGTTGTTTTCCCAGGAATGGTAATGAGATATGATGATCTTCCCTCTTTAGCCAAGTCCTCCTTTGTAATAACAGCATCCATTTATTTAACAGCTAACCAACATTTGGAGGGCTGTCTATGTTTATTTAAGAAGTTTTTCCCTTTGCAAATTTAACCAGCCCATACAAGAATAAAATCCACAATTAGGCTCTTGTTGGTTCCATGCTCTACTCAAATGAGATAGGCAGTACAAACAACTGAAGTATTGTTATGAGACAAGATAATCAACAGTGTAGTTAATTGAAAATTAACAGTGGGACTCTCTACCTAGTGCCAAATGTAGTTATTTGAAGTAGTCATCCTCAACAGCCCAAAAAAGAAAGTTGATTCCCAATTATCAACTTATTGACATAATTAAATTAAATGAGATATTTACTCTTTTGATAACATTTTGTTTTCTCTCTAGCATATATTATTTAGATATAATCAAACAAGAAAGGTTTAAAACCAAGACATTTACTAGATTCTTAATGTGGAAAATTAAGAAAGGTGTTCATCAAGTTTATACAAAAAGAGTGCAATACAGTATAGGCTTTGAGAGTCTACTATGTTCAAGGCACTATGGTGGATACCAGCATATGCAAAAATGAACAAAATTTTATTTTTGCCCTTAAGGAGAGCATCTTTTAGTTAAGCTTCCTTATTTCTCTATCTGCCACACAAAAACACTGTCCCCTATGAGAATTCTTCCTTGGTTTTCATGTCCTCTGTGACTCTGTTCATCACATTCATTCATCAAGTAATTATTAGGTACCTTTCTACTAAGTGTCAGAAACAATGGTAAATGCTGAGTCTTTAAAGATGAACAAGACTAAATCTTGTTCTAAACCTGGGAGGATCATAGCTAGCAAAGCTAACTTGGAAATACCTGCTTATTCGCGAACATCTTTAAGAATGCACCTGTAGGAATGCTCTTCTAATACAATGCAGAAAGTCAGTATGTTAATTCTGTATCCTATGAAAAGAACTTTACATAGGAGCTTAACCACAGTTTGTCATTGTGACATTCTGAGCTTCACTTTCTCCATCAACTGATTTCAAGAGAGAGGGACAAACATATTTAACATCCATAGGATGGGGCCAGGCATGGTGGCACATGCCTGTAGACCCAGCTACTGGGGAGGCTGAGGCAAGAGGATCAATTGAGCCCACGAGTTTGAGGCTGCTGTGACCTACGATGATTCCACAGCACTCTAGCCTGGGCAACAGAGTGAGACTCTGTCTCAAAAAAAAAAAAAAAAAAAAAAAAAAAAAAAAACACAGGATTTACATTAAATAATTTTAAACCAATCTAAGCTATGATTAGTTAAATT